>BPLR01020948.1:0-111665 GCA_021605095.1 Caerostris extrusa
AGTTGTTATATGAAATGTCTTTCTATATCAAAGCCCATTTAATCATTCTCTTTCTAGTACTTTACTTCCAAAGCAGCCCACATATTTATTATAAATAAGCTATCTATATAGACAACATCTTATGGTATACACAAAAATTATTATGTATACTATAATATATACACAAAACAATGGACATTTTCCAATACTGCACTTAAACATTTCCACTTTTACTATATGCATGCCTTTTAGTACATGATAAATTCATACTGAAACTTCCAAAAGGAGTTGAAAACTTTTTTTCTTTTCATCATTCTAGAACTTCCATCTGGTACATGTACACTTAAAATATCTGTCAGAATCAAAAAGAAAGGAGACGGAACAATTTTTATCAATACATGAAATAATAAAAAAAAATATCTTGAAACATACTTTACGTGAGTTGGGATAGAGAAGCGATATTAAAATTTCCTTAAAAGCCAAAACCATAAGCAAGAAAAGGCAGAATCTCTTGAGAACTGAGCATGGCTTCTTCTTAGCGAGCTAAATCTCCATCGGATAAATTATTGCACAGAGCAGAGAGACTGCATCGTAGCTACTAGAACTTATTGCCTCCGATCTGGAATGGCCCTTTTTGGAACACCAGAAGTTCTCATCTCATTCTAAGATTTTCACCGCACAGACTCACCTCCTCTTCTTTATTTTTTATTTTTTTATCTCTTCCTTATTTTGGTTACCTCCCTTTCCTTCCTTTTTTTCCCCGATTCATTAAAAGAAGAGCTTTTCGCTGCACTCTTGCTCTTGTGCGATCGGGTGCATTAGGGTGATGAAAAACATTGAACTTAATCGCACGTGCAATGATCGTTTTGCGGACAGGGAAGAATGCGCTGTGTGACGAGGGGAGGAGATTCAGGGGGGGGGGTCCGGTTTCAGAACGAAATGGCGTGTCTGGAAAATACGACCCGAACATCGATTATCCCAATGGGTCAAGACATGTGAGGAGACCCTGTTTTTTTTTATTTTGGGAGAGTCAGGCAAAGGTTCGATTACCTGAACGTGTTTCAAAGGTTCCCTAAAGGACTGCCATTTGTTGTTCCTCTGTTTTGGTTTTTAGTATGTTGAAATGTAAATAAAAAGAGATAGATAAGGTAGTTCAAATAATCTCGGGTATTTTTTCTTAGAAGTGATATATTTGTTGTTTTGTGAATGTTTAAATTAATTACTTATTTTGAAAGTTTTAGTTTGGTTTTCATTATTGATGAAGCCATGATTTATTTGTAGTCTGGTACTCACTCGTTTATTTGAACGTGTCTCAAAGTTTCCAAAATTGATGTTATTTACTGTTTCTGTTTAATTTTTAGTATCTCTTTCCTGTATCTCTTGTTGAAATGTAAATAAGATGGAAAATTAGTATGGCAGCTATTTTAATTCAAATAACCATGGTCATTATTCGTAGAAGTATTCTGTTTATTATTTATGTTATATCCGTTTTTAATTTATTAATTATTATTCAAAAGTTTGTTAATTTTTGTTGATTTTTTGATAATTAATTAATTTATTCCAAATTTTAAATAAAGAATGAAATTACCCATTATTATACTTGGTCAAGGGACCTGATGGCAGAGTGACTAGGGCTCTGCGTTCAGGGTCATAGAGTTCGAGTTCCGGCTGTACCATGGATGTTTGTAGTGGTTCGGAATCCACTTTAAACCTTAAATCCCGGTCTAATATGATTGTAAACTGTTGAGGATAGGGCCTAAAACCCTAGCCCGAAAAAAGAAATCAATTCTTATCTCGAAATCTGTTAGTAGAGAGACGGACGCCTTGGCCAACCTTGGGGCTGTTCCATCAATGAAGAAGAAAAGTATAACATAATACCCCTTAAATAAAGAAAAAATTTTAAATGAAATTTTTTGTCTATATCAAGAAACTTTCAAAAGAAGCACATTTAATTATTCTCTTCTAGTATTTTATTTCCAAAACATCCCATATATTTATTATATCTTTATATACAGCTTATGGTATACATAAAAATTTTAAATGTATGCAATAGCATGTACACAAAACAATGAACATTTTCCAATACTGCACTTAAACATTTCATTTTCACTATATGCATTTCTTTTAGTTCATGATAAATTCGTGAACGTGTTTCAAAGTTACCCTAAATAACTGATATCTGTTGTTTTTCTGTTTTGGTTTTTATTATGTTGAAATGTAAGCAAGTAACGTGTTTCAAAGGTCAACCCTAAATGAATATTTGTAAATAATTTTTTCATTTTTTTAAATTTTTAGTATGTTGAAATGTAAATATATAAATAAAAAAAACTAAAATTAATTAATTTAATTTATTAGTCAATTTGAAAAACTGTATCAACATTTTTCAACCACTTTTTTTCAAAAAAGCATTTGAACTTGAGTATGAGTAAAAAGTATTTTATTAACGATTGCAGAATTGATCTTAAAATAAATAATTTTCGTTCATTTTTTTTAAAGTTTATCTGGCGCCATCTAATGGTAGATGTAGGTAACTTAAATCTAAAAAAAAAAATATAATTAATTAATTAAATTTAATTACTGAATTAATATTTGAAAAAAACTGTATCAACATCAAGTGTCATCCACTACAAGTTCAAAAGAAATGCATTTGAACTTGAGTGGATGAGTAAAAAGTATTTTATGAACGATTGAAAATTTGAGCAAGATATATATTTAGGGAGAGTGTGAGCTAATAGAAGGAATTGAATAAAGAAGATAAGTAAGGTAGTTCAAATAATCTCGGGTATTTTTCTTAGAAGTAATATATTTGCTGTTTTACGAGCTTTGTAAATGTTTTAATTAATTACTTATTTTGAAAATTTTGTTTTGGTTAATTTTTTATGTTAATTTTTTTTAAAATTTTAACTTACGAACGGGAATATCAATTTTCATTATTGATGAAGCAACGACCTAGTTACTTTTTGAATCTATTATTTGAACGTATTTCAAAGGTTCCTAAATTGATGCCATGTACTGTTTCTGTTTAATTTTTAGTATATTGTATGTTTTGTTGAAATGTAAATATGATGGAAAATTGATGTGGTTGATATTTTAAATCAAAGAACCATGGTCTTTATTCGTAGAAGTACTCTATTTCTTGTTTTATATTTTATGAGTTCTTAATTTATTATTTGTTATTAGAAAATTTGTTAATTGTTGTTTTTTTTTGATAATTAATTTATTTATTTTAAATTTAATTTACGAATGAAATTATCAATTATTAAAATTTGTCAAGGGCTTGATGGCAGAGTGACTAGCGCTCTACGCCATAGATAGTAGGACTAATACGATTGTAGAGCTTTGTGGGGGTAGTGTTACTCATGTCCTTAGCATATCTTCAAGCTACACGTGTCTCCTTCGGTAGCGCTAAATGAGTAACGTCGTGCAGTCTTTTTTTATGGCATAAAGATTAACTTTGTATTGCCAGCTGCATTAGAAGAAATTCTTCTTCTTCGTTGGCCCCCACGATGGGCCAAGTCCGTCCGTGGGCCTGCTGGTAAATTCTGAGTAAAGAATTGTTTTGTTTTTACGGGGTAGGATTGTCAGCCCTACGCTCAAGGCTCTACAGTCATATTAGACCGGAACCTAAGGTTTAAAGTGGATTCCGAACCACTACAAACATCTATAGCACCTCCGAGTCCTGTGGCACCGAGGACCAGATAGACGTTGACTACACATAATAAAAATATGCAGTAAAAATCTAGAATCCGGTACCCTTTGAGCCAAATGCATCCCCAGGCTGACAAGTCGCCAAGTAAACTTAATATTGAATGCAGCATTTAGTTTCCGCGGTGAAACGATATTACGCCAAAATCCAATACTGGGATGCCTTGTCGCCAAGTAAACGAACAAACATGAATTCCGAAGTATTACACTACACAGGAGCAGATATAATTATTAATTCATAAGCACTATAGTATTCATTCACTATTCATATGCTCTATATTGTTTTAGCTTCGTATGGAATATAATCGAATGTAATGAAATTCATTAAAAATGTATTCTTAATTCTACTTCATTTTTTTTTCTTACAGATATACAATTTTTATACTGTTTTTAAAATGTTTAAATAAATTTTATATGCCAAATTAGAAGACATATAATGAAGAAAAATAAAAAACATGTCATAGTTTATTTATGGTAAATGTTATAAATATTCTTATGCACTACTAAAAGTCTTTCTATGAGACTTATGTTTGCCTTGAAAACATTGCAATGTGTTAAAATATACATTATTTATTATAAAATATTTAATTTTTTTACATTACATATAATTGTTTTATAGTATGTAAAACTATTTTATTTTGACCTAATGCAATGTTACGAATATTCATAAGGTAAATAATATTAAAATCATAAACAATTTCTGATGTTAATTTGAACAATTAAAAATTATATATACACAAATATTATAGTATGTAAAACTACTTTATTTTGATCTTATACAATGTTGTGGACATTCATAAGGTAAATAATATTAAAATCATGAGCAATTTCTTATGTTAAACTGAAGAGTTAAAAACGATATATATATACACAAAAAATATTGTTTTTATTAATCAAAATTAGTAAGAGGCATAAAATTTAGTTGAACAAAATATGACATAATATTGTTTTAAAAATAATATTTTTTTCCAAGCAAAATAAATAAGTTAAAAATTACATTAAAAAATTTGAAATAAATTTATAATAATAATGCTCAGTTTAAAAAATATAAGCTCACTGAAAGCTCAAAACTAATACATTTTGAACTATGCTTCACATTTTTAACTATTTGTTTACATTTTCATTCTACATTTTAAACTTTACATTTTGAACTATTTTTCTACATTTTAAACTATTTGTTTACATGTTTTGAACTATTTGTTTACATTTTGAACTATGTTCTACATTTTGAACTAATTTGTTATTTTCTTTTTTGTAACTTCTTACATTTGACAGTTCATAAAAAAAAAATCCAATGATATGTAAAATGATTCATTTCTGATATAATATTTCTTGATTCATTTTTTATTTAAAATCTTTCTCAGTTATAAAGTTATAATCAAAAGAATTTTTAGATTATCACTTTTAATCTGAAGTTTCCTTAAATTGATTTGAAAATTTTCATTTAAAAATTTTTAAATGGAAAAATAACAAAATTCATCCAACAAATTTTTATGAAACAAACTTCGTCTCCAGAAACTATTTCTTAATTCTAAAAGACAACAATGTTTTTTCGAATAATATTCCATTTCTAATTTTCATTTTCCTTTTTTTTTTTCGTTTTCTTTATTAATTTTTATCTGCATTATATAGTTCATTTCGTTTAGATCATTCAATAATTTAGTATATAATTTAACATTTTTTTTTTTTTTTTCATTATATACTGACTTAGTTCCATTGCATGTTGAAAACGTAAGGATTTTTTTCTATTTAAAATATATACCTTGATAATTCCTTCTATTTTAAGAAATAATTGTAAGACATTTGACATTTACTTTGAAAATTTCGAAATTGAAATATTTATCAAAAAAACATTTATTTTACTACAAGCTCTTATTAATAAGAAAGTTTTAGCTACAGAAGGAATACTAAATTAAAAAAAACTAAAAGGAGATAATAAACTAAAACAGATTGCAATTTAGTTAGAACATTTAATTTTAACTGCAACATTAGAAGCGTAAATATTTTATCTGTTTAAAATATGTCTTTTAATAATTCCTAAGTGTATTTTTAAAGGATAATAGTAAAGCACACTGATTTTGAAAATTTGGAGAATGATTAGAAAAATAACATTTATTTTGCAGAAAATTGTTCCCATCGTATACATTAATAAGAAAACTTTAGCAATAAAGAGAGAAATAAATTAAAAGAAACGATATTAAATTTAAAATTAAATTAAATAGAGAGTACTCAAATATTAAATTCAGAGAAATATTAAAAGAAGATTACTGAAATATTGAAAGAGAGATTTAATTCAAACAACAATTAAATCTCGTGTCTAACAACATTAGAAACGAGAATTTTTATCAATTTAAAATAACCTAATCATTAAAATATTTTTAAAATATCCTTATATATATTAAAGAAGACATACATAATATATATATATAATATATATATGTCTTTAAAATATCCTAATCATTTATTTTTCTAAGAGATATTTATAAAACATTTACCACTTTTAAAAATTTTGGATTTGAACAATAAGAAAAAAAAACATTTCTTTTGCAACAAATTAGTCCCATAGCATATGTTAATAAGGAAAGTTTAACTAAAGCTGAAATACTAAAATGAAATAAACTAAATTAGAGGGTACTGAATTGAAATAAACTAAATACAAAGAATATGAAAATGAAATAAACTAAATACAAGAATAATAAAATGAAATAAACTAAATTAGAGGGTACTGGAAATAAACTAAATACAAGAATAATAAAATGAATTGAAATAAACTCAATGAGAAAGAGCTAAATTGGAATAAACTAAATGAGGGACTACTAAAATAAAAATAAACTAAATAAGAAAGTGCTAAATTGAATTAAACTATATTGAAATTAAAAAAGAATACTAAATTGAAATAAACTAAATGAGAGTATACTAAATTGAAATAAACTAAATGGGGGAGAACTAAATTGAAATAAACTAAATGAGAAAGTTCCAAAAATAATAGGTTCAGATTTTTAAAAAATACTAGCATACAGAAATACCATAAAAATGTTAAGAGTCAGCATTTGGCCAACATTTATCAAATAAAATATTAAAATACAAAATATAAGAAAAACTGAAGAAACGGACATGGGTACGAAACCCGTCAGACTTCATCACTACACATAAAGACAGAATCAAACTATTAGATATTTTTACTTTCCTAAAGAATTAGCCTTTAAGGTTGGACAGAAACTTCCTTGAATCAAAAAGTGGGTATTAACTAGGTTAGCATTTTCTATGAGGAAAAGAAATGGTGTTGGTGGGGAAAATCCATTTCAGGAAGGGATATTCCTTGGGGATTTTCGTGCGAAGAGGTACAAAGAATGGAATCCCGTAACTGGTTTTCTGGAGAGAGGAACACGAATGAAAAGAGGGCAGGAGGATGAGAATTGATGATGCAGAGAAATGGCGAAGGAGACCTTTTCTCGCCGCCAACTCTTCTGTCCAGGGTAATGACACAGCAAGGGAAGAAAGAGTAAAAGCAAAAAAAAAAAATCCCTCTGTGTGTGACAAGAAGATTGAATTCCACCATGGAAAGTGTCCTGGTGTAATCTCTAGTGCTTAAAACAAATGGGATAAGATTTTTTTTTAAAGAATTGGGCACACAAACACGTTATTAACTTCAAAAAATGGTCCTGGAGAGTACAGTAATAATCTAGGAAACATGAAACCCAATTTGGCTCTATATGTTTTAAATTTGTCTTATATCTCTATACATGATTAATCAGAGTTTCAATCAGATCTTATCAGGAAGTTCCATTACTTTCTTTTTTGTTTCCCAAATTGAAGAAAATAAAATTAATAATAAGTTAGTTTATGTAGAAAATAAGTTCATTGTATTACATTCTTGACAAATTGTGGATGAGATTTAGAATATGTAATAAATTAGCGTCTAAATGCATAATAAATAAACTTTTAATGCATATAAAATTAAATTTTGTATATTCAGCAAAAGACTGACGTTTACTACTATACTCATTTGTATCAATCCAGAGGCAATTTAAAGAATAGTTTTGATGTTGAGGAATATATGCAATATTCTTTGGAATTTTTCTGGATGTCGTTAAGCTGAAGAGGCAGATTTACAAATAATTCAACTTTGTCCAAGATACATCCTAGATAGTCCTTTAATCTACAAAAAGATAAAAATTTAAAGAAACAGCTAAAATTACTCCCCTTCTAAAATATAACTGAACCATACTTGAGTTCAACAAGAGTAAAGCCTTGAAATTCATCATGCAACCAACTTGACAATGATGAATCATGTTGCATAAATGCAAGTTCCTCTAGACGTGTGACGAATCCTGAAGTCTTAACCCGTAAAATAATCTCCAGAAACACTGTGATTATTTTTCAGTAAGGAATATATGCAATATACCTTGGAGTTTTACTTGATGTCATTAAAATAGAAAGGAAGATTTGCAGATGATTCATTGTTGCCCAAGGTGCAGCCTAGTTAGTCCTTTTATCTACAGAAAGATGAAATTGAAAAAAGAGAAAATTAACCCTTCTAAAATTTAACTGATCCCCATTTGAGTTCAACAAGAGTAAAGCCATGAATACTATCATGCAACCATCTTGACAATGAGGAAGCATATTGCATAAATACAAGTTCCTCTAGATTTGTAACAAATCCTGAAGCTTAACCAGTAAAATATTCTCCAGAAAAGCTGTGATTAGTTTCCATAGATGATGAAACTAGGTACATTCAATTATATACATAATACTATCAGAGGAATTATTTTAAAGATCTAAAAAATAAAATTCAAATTAAAAAAATATAAAAATCAAGCAATCAAAACGAAATGAATATTTTTATATACTGGTAACCAGTGCTGGAGAGGCCTGGTAAAAGGTGATGGATTTTCAGAATCATTCACCATTATTTCCAAATTATTAGAATTATTTTGTTTGTAAATTTGACAAAAAGATGCCACATCGAAACTTCCATGTCTAGGCAGAGTCTTGACATGATAAATTTATAGACAGAAATGTCCTTCTCTTGGGACACAAAAGAAGTAGACGATATTGACACACCCAGATTCTGAAGCAGCTCAGTATTGTCCATTCAAAATTGTGGTGTAGCAGGACTCAATAGTTCACCCAAAGTAATTTAATCTATTAGCCTTTGCCTTTATAGCGATGAATAACTTAGGTCAAATGCTGGTAACCAGTGCTGGAGAGGTTGATGAATAATTCTGGATTTAAAAGAAATCAAATGTTTCGTTGGAAATTCGATAAGTGATACTAAACCGAAACTTATGTCTAGAATGAATAGTCTATGAATAGCTTAGGTCAAAGTGCTCTGTATTCGAAAAAACTAATATATATCCATCTATCAACCAACTTTTATAAAAGGAAAAACAATTCAGAAATAGATTAAATAAATAAAGAAAGAAATGCCTATGCTGAAGCTTAATGCTAAATGTAAGTCACGAAATTATTATTAGATGATACAAAAGCGATCATTATAAGATCCTATCGATTCTAAATGACTTCCAGACCAATCGTTTGATGCTTTATAAGTAATTGATAAATGTGATCAAGGGGTCGTGAATGATAAGAGAAACCATTTTATATGTTATTATAACCAGCAAAAAAAGTCTCTAGGATACATTTTATGTTATAAAAGATAAATCAACGGGTTTTTTTTCGGTTAGTCTAGCAGTCTGTCAACGTTGCTTTACAATTATTGAACTAATATTGTGAGAGAATCCTCGTTTGGAATTCTCTTTACTCCGTAACGGTCATTTGCACCGGTGGTCTCTTAACAATTCTTTAACTTCTCGATCACGCAACCTCATTTTTCATGTGAGATGTCTCTTCTGACAGCCAGCTCCAGAATTAGAGTCATCTTTTCTTGGAAAAGTAACAGTGTGCTGCTGTCTGAAGTCGGGAAATTTGCAAATTGAATTTCTGGGTACCACTTTGAATAGAATGTTTCTGCTAAAATAATAAATATTTAATCATGTTATCCAAATTTGTATGCAAACACCAAATTTGTTAAGAATGCAATTATTATTCATAAATGTATAGTCTAAAAGAAAACGATTGTTTTTAACGAACAATTTAAACAATGGAATTTCTTTAAACTGATCATTTGCAAACTGTTTCTTTCCATTTTAATAAATATCTAGTAAAATATATTTTGGTTTGGTAAAATATATAATTTTGCTAATATTATAAAATTATATTACCAACAACGTATATCTATTAAAATATGACAGGCCTTTTATCTATTAATTAATTTCTATATTAATCGATTAATTTTATTAATAATTTATTAATAAAAATAATAATAAAATATAAGTATAAAAAATAAATAATTCAATAATTAAATTTTTATAAGTAATTTAATAATTAAATTTTCTTATTTCTTAGTCGTAATTTATATTATTTGTTAATAATTTATAAAAATAAAGAAATATATAATATAATATTTATATTTATATTTATCTATTTATATTTATATTATATATATATATATATATATATATATATATCATCAATTTTCGAAATTTTTAGAATATTCATATAATCTTATATAATTTATTAACGTTTATTAATGAATTTTAAAAATGTGTGCAGTATCATTATAAATTACTTTTTTGGAGACTTTTTTCATCTAAGTTGCTTCAATTTATTATTATTATTATATACCATGAGCGTAGATATTAAAAGGACATACTTTAAACTCTCAATAATAAAGCAGTATTAAAAAAAAAGTTTTAATGAAACTTTTGGGAATACTAGACTTCAATTTTATTTAATTCTCTCTTATATCCCATATAAATTCATTCTCTTTCATCAGAAAATGAGATAATAGAACATCAAAAAATATTATGTTCTTTTATTATTGTAGTATCACAAGCTTAAGCTGTTGCACGAAAGTTATAAATATTTAAGAGAAGTTTTGTAATTCTTTGAAATTACTTTAAGCATTTTAATGTCATTTTAGAATTTATATGTACGATGCAAAATGTAATAAGCATCATGTTATGAAACTTAAATCCCTGTAAGTTATTTGCATGCATTCACATTATGAATATATTCGTATTTCCACTATTCGTGTGTTGTATGTGTTCCATATGTATTCATATTCGTAAATTTTATTTTTAAAAGATATATGTGCTCTAGATTAATAATTTCTATTTAAATAAAAATTCCATCATTTATAATGCAGAGAATTATTCTATATCAAACTTTTTTCTATTGAAAACATTTGGTATTACATTTGATAATTTGATTTGATATTACTTTTTATGAAAATAAATATGCTAATATTTTATTTTTAAGGAATTTTTGTGAATCTTTAAGATGGGGTTTCATATAACATGGAGTCTGAAATACATGAATTTGAAAACTGAAGCTGCAAACATTGAAAAATCGCTTTAACTCAGACAGTAAATAGGTTCTTAAAATATATCCTGTATATTTTCTTGAATAAATAAATCTATATATATTTTGCAGATCTCAAAAATAAGAATTATAAAGCTCTGCAATTCTTTGGACAAAGACAGAGAGCCCAATAAATTTATTTTCCTTAAATCACATCAAATCTGACAAATGATCTTAATCCAAATATTAATATAATGAATGATCGTTTGAACTACAAGAAAAATTAGAATAAATAAATTTATTTCCTAATCTAGCTTTATCCCAGCTCGATTTGAAGGACTTATTTCAGTTATTGTCTGACATTTTCATAGACATGCATCTCTCTCTCTCTCTAATTAACCGGAATATTTCAGTTTATATTAGCTTTAGTTAATATGATGGTGTCTCAGTATTAAGCGTAATTTTTTTTATTCTAATTTTCATAACACAAACTGAATTTCTTGAAATAATGATTATATATTTTGCTATATACTACTGCGTCCAAAAAAGTAAAACCAATTTTCAATTTAAAATTCCGGGGCTTATGGAATTTCAATTTTTTTTTTCTTTTTCAGGTTGTGACACTGTCCTTGACATCTGTGTGAAATTTCGCGTCAAAATATTCATCAGTGTTTCAGTTACGCTTGGCTTTGTGAGACGCTAAAACTGATTGCGGCGACTTTTGAAATATCTGAATTAATTGAGCAAAAGAACTTGCATTAAATTTTGTTTGAGGAAACGTATAAAATGTTGCAAAAGGCATTAGGTAAGCATTCCTATGTCGGAAAGAAATGTTTAGAAGTGGTATAAACAGTTCAAAGAAGGCAGAGAACGCGTTGAAACGAAGAGCCCTCTGTTCGACCATCAACCTCAACCGACGAAACTCACGTCAAAAGATTAAAAATTTGGTGATTGCAAACTGTCGATTTACAATTAGATACCTTGCTGATGATGTTGGAATTTCAAAAGGATCTGTCAATTCCATTTTGGGCATCAAACACGTCAAATCTTGATTGGTATCGAAAACACTGAATGCGCCAGCTCACACTGCATTGATTCTTCGTGACTTTTTCACCAAAAATAAAACTCATATCGTTCCACAGCCACCGTATTCACACCGTGCAACTTCTGGATATTCCCTAAACTCAAAAGACCACTTCGGAGACACCTTTTTGAGTCGATTGAAGAGATTCAACGACTGAATCGTTGCACGCTTTGAAGGCCATCGCTGCCGGTGACTTTTTAGCATGCATTGAGGGCAGTTGGCAGTGCATTGTGTCCGGAGGGGATTACTTTGAAGGAAAGGAAATAAATTTGGAAGAATAAATAAAAGTTTTTGAAAAAATAATTGATTTTACTTTTGGGGCAGTAGTAGATATATAAAAAAGATTTGTTATTTTTTATAATAAATGAATGTATATATTTTGCAGATCTCAAAAGTAAGAACAGACAAAATTATGCAATTCTTCAGGACAAAGACATAGAACAATGAAGCCCAATAAATTTCTTCTCCTTAAATCACATCAAATCTGACAAATGATTCTAATCCAAATACTAATATAATGAACAATCGTTCAAACAAAAAAAAATTAGAACAAAAAAAAAAAAGAACATCCTGCAGTCAAACTGAATTTCTTGAAATAATGCTGAAAAGAGATTCTCTTGCAGAAAAAATTTTCAATACTGAATCGCAATATTGTTGGTTCTAACCAGAATTTATTTCTGAGGTAAAAAACCAAACATTTTGCAGTCAAAAGTAAGGACAGATCCATTGTTGATCGTTGTTTGACGACATCAGTCAGGAAGAAAAAAAACGAGATTTCGGTGCCGTAAACCAGATCTTCTCTGTGACCCCCATGAAACTGGTCAATTCAATCATCTCTCGGCTCATCGTTCTTCATCAGTTCCTCCTACATTCAGGAAAAAGGAGACGTGAAAAGAATTGGTTAAGACGTCACACGCAAAAGCATAAAAAAATTGTATTAGCCCTGACGTGTTGGTTCCTCAGACGAAAGAAACGAGAATCGCTGAGCTATTATTAAAATGGTGAATGAAGCTGGTTGGAGGTTATGTTAAATTGATGGAGACCGAATTGGAAAATAATTGAGAAAGAAAAGATTCTTATTGAAATAAAATAGCTAATGTAACCATCGTAGTATAAACAGGTCAAAAAAAAGCCAAAGATTTTCAATAAAGAAAGTTGCAAATTTGTTTTTAGTTCATCGAATCAAGTCCAAATTATAAAGATTTGACTGATAAGCTCTTTGACAATATATTCCTCTACATTGTTCTTCATATCCACCTCATTAGAAATCTAGATCAAACTCACGAACTGTATGGACTCATGGATGGTTCGAAAGAAAGGAAACGGCAGCTCCTGTTTGGAGCACCCAAAGTAGAAGTCTGACTTGACTTCATGGCGCTCTTACAACATGAGACGGGGAACCTAATAATTGTTATGAAATAAAATTAATTCCATAACCACTTCATCTCCAAAATGGCATCGCAGAAAATCTTGAAGTTCATCAAATCTGTGGCACGGAGAGCCAGTGTGCTAGATATTCTCGGCCATTCAAAAGACCCATATACCAGTTTACACTCGTGCTGATTAATAAATCACACGATTTAAACGTTCATGATTTATTCTTGTACGTTGTACTTTTTCCACGCTTGTATCTTCAGAAATACCACCAGGAAAAAGTAGTTCAGCATATACTCAAATGTCCTAATATAATGAACATTTTATTTTGTTCAAATGAAAAAAAATACAGCATGAAAAAAAAACATCCCACAAACTGAATTTCTTGAAAATGATGCAAAAATATATATTTTTTTGCTTCTATATAGATTTGCTATTTTTTAATAAATGAATGTATATATTTTGCAAATCTCAAAAGTAAGAAGGAAGACAAAACTCAAATTCTTCGTACAAAAGACATAGAACAATGAAGCCCAATAAATTTCTTTTCTTAAATCACATCAAATCTGACAAACGATTCTAATCCAAATACTAATATAATGAACAATCGTTCGAACGAAAAAAATTAGAACAAAAATAAAGAAGAAGATCCCGCAAACTGAATTTCTTGAAATAATGCTGAAAAAGAGAGATTCTCTTGCAGAAAAAAAGTCTACTGAATCGCTTCGTTGTTGGTTCCTAAATGCTTTCTGAGGTAAAAAACCAAACAAGCAGTGGTAGGGAGGAGGAATCCATTGTTGATCGTTGTTTGACGACATCAGTCAGGAAGAAGCAGACGAGATTTCGGTGCCGTGGAGTCTTCTCCGTGACCCCCGCACTGCTCATCAATCATCACTCGGCTCATCGTTCTTCATCAGTTCCTCCTACATTCCCAGCGAAAAAGGAGACGTGGAAAGAATTGGTTAAGACGTCACACGAGAAAAATTGTATTAGCCCTGACGTGATGGTTGCTGAGATAGAAGGAAACGAGAATCGCTGAGCTATTATTACTTAATGGTGAATGAAACTGGTTGGAGGTTATGTTTAATTGATAGAGATCGAGATTGGTAAAATGAATTGAGACGTCGTAATAATTGTTATGAAATAAAATATCCACTGTAACCATCACGGTTTAATCAGGTAAGATGCCAAAAAGATCTTCAGAAAGATTAAGAATTTGATTCTAGTTCATGAAATCAATACCATTTAAAAGTGGTGTAATCTTTTCCTGTCGATCCGCAGGCCATTTTTTGAAAAACATCAAATTGTAAGAGCCGTTTTATGTTTGGCATCTGAATGGCATCATCTTCAAGAAGTTGGAAGAATTCATCAACAACTTAATGTCCAAACTTTACACATAGCCTACAGCTTTCATGTCGTTAGAAATCTAATATAAAATATCTTCCTCCACGCATGTAATGATGTTTACTGATCAACGCATGTGAATTTGGTAGTGGCCAACATTTAAAAAAAGAGGTAACGTAAGTCTTCTAGGCAAAAATTTTTGAAATCCTATGTTAATACGGGGTCAATGTGGAGAATGTATGACATTCATGCCCAATTTGACTCTCTCCGTTAACGACTGGTTTTCAAGAAAGTTTAAATTAAAGAAGTGGGGGCTATCTTTCCTTATCGATCTTTTGCATCATGTTCCAAACTTTCTGAAAACCATTGAGATTGAATGTAAAATGAGGTATTGAAAATATAGCTCATCTTTTGAAATATATATATCATCATTTGAAATACAGCTTTGCAAAACAGCAAATTGTAATGTCGTTTTGATGTTTGGCATCTTTTCAAACAGTTAGTTTTATGTCAACAATTTATTGACCAAACGTTACACAAAGTCTTCAGCTTTCAGGTCGTTAATCTAAAATATCTTCTACACACATGTAATGCTATTTACTGATCAACGCATGTTTTGCTGATACTCTCTTTGACAATATCTACACTCGGGCTGATTAATAAATCACACGATACAAGTTCATGGCTTTTCTCTTGCACAAAAAGTTCAGCCAGTATCTTTAAAAATACCTCTAAAAAGTCACATTTTTCTCTTGTTGTAGTAAGGCAGCACCTTGTAAAATGTTTAATCAGCTACAATTCTACCACGTTATCCAGAATTAGTGGCCAGAACTTTAAAAAAAAGTGTAAACTAAGTTTTCTAGGCAAAAATTATAAAACCCTTTGTTAGTGTGGGAATGCTTGGCATTCATGCCCAGTTTGGCCCACTCCGTTAACTACTGGTTTTCCAGAAGGCTTAAATTAAAGGAGATAGTACTATTTTTCTTATCGGTCAGTTCCATCATATCCAAAATTTCTAAAAAATGTTGAGATTAAATGTAAAATGTGGTGTTAAATATATAGCTCATGCATCGAGCAGACTAAACTTTGCGAAACAGAAAATTGTAAGAGTCGTTTGGAGATTTGTCATCTGAAATGGCATCATCTTCAAGAAATTGGGCATATGATAACAACTTATTGACCACACGTTACACATAGTCTACAGCCTACAAGTCGTTAGAAATCTAACCTAAAAACTTTCCCTCAATGCATGTAATACTTTTTACTGATCAACGCTTGTTTACTGATACTGTGATTGACAATATATTCCACGACATTCGGGCTGATTAACAAGTCACACGAGAGAAATTCATGGTTTTTCTCAAGTTGCGCAAAGTTAAGACAGTACCATTAGAAATACCTCCAAGAAGTCACATCTTTTCTCTTGTTGGAGTAGTGCAGAACCTTGTAAAATGTTTAATCAGCTACAATTCTACCATTGAATCGAGAATTAGTTGCTAGCATTTAAAAAAAAAGTTATAAGGTAAGTCTTCTGGGCAAAAATTATGAAATCATATGTTAATACAGAATCAATATGGAAATGCATGACATTCATGCCCAATTTGGCCCTCTCCTTTAACAATGGTTTTTCAGAAAGCTTAAATTAAAGGGAAGGAAAATTATTGTCTTTTCTTATCAGTCGATCCATATCATGTCCAAAACTTTTGAAAAATGTTTAGATTAAACGTAAAATGAGGTGTTGAATATATAGCTCATGTATCGAGCTGACTATATTTTGCAAAACAGAAAATTTTAAGTGTCGTTTTGATGTTTGGCATCTGGAATGACATCCTCTTGAAGAAATTCGGCAAATGTCAACAACTTATTTATCAAACGTTACATTTATTCTACATTATTAGAACGTTATTATTAGCTTTCATGTCGTTAGAAAACTAATCTAAAAGTTTTCTCCCAACACATGTAATAACCCACAATATTATATGTTATATAAAAATTTAAATATCATAGCATTCTATAATTTTTCGGTCTGAGATTCTTATATATATTCTTAAAAAAAAAGAAACTTCCGAAAGATTCATAAAAAAAATGTGTTTTATTGGCAATCTTACTATAGGTAATAGTAATTTGCTATAGGTAATAGGTGCAATCTTACTATAGGTAGTAAGTGCTAAGTTGAGCTAAATGCTATTCATACTTTTGTAAAATTAATATAAAAACTTATGTTGGCTCCATTGCTTTTTGATAAATTCAGAAATTGTATAGGAATATTATCAGCAAAAACTTTTTTTCTCATCTACATTTATAGTGATGAGACTCTCATTAACTTAGCCTAAACCTCAGATTAAATACAAAAGATTGTTATTTAAATCATCGTGGTTTTTGCATAAGCATGCACGCTCACTTCTTTCCGCATTGTTAACATGAAGCAAATTTCATTTTGAAGTCCATAAGCATCTGTCTTATAATCTTGTTATAATGTTCCATCAACTTTTAAATCTTTTGAAATCAGCTCTACATAACCAATATTCACTTTCTTATGAAGAAAACATGGTGTATTTATGTCTAAAATTTTATTAACTTCAAGCTTAAATATTTTTGAAAAAAATTTAAATGATTATTTACAGATGATTGAAATGGCAAAGACATGCGTCTTATAACATCCTAATTAAACTGACTCAAATCAAAGTCATCGGTAGCTCAAAGTCATCTGTGTAACAACGGCTTAAAGTGGAAAACCCCTACAAACATCCATGACCCGAACCGAGTGCTGGAGATCTAATCACTCGGCCGTCAGGTCCTTCATCATATATATGTGTGTGTGTGTGTGTGTGTGTGTGTGTGTGTGTGTGTGTGTGTGTGTGTGTGTGTGTGTGTGTGTGTGTGTGTGTGTGTGTGTGTGTGTGTGTGAAGTGTGTGTGTTTGGTTATATAGGTTTATTTTACTTTACTTATTCAATGTTTATTTCTTATCTGTAGGGCTGATGGTCGAGTGACCAGTGCTCAGGTACCACAAGTTTCGACTTTTAGTCCCGGCCGTGACATGGATGTTTGTAGTAGTTCAGAATCCACTTTAAGCCGTAGGTTCCGATTTAATATGGCTGTAGAGCGTAGAGCTGACAACTCTACCCGTTAAAAAGTCAGGAGTCACGCAGCCAAGTCAGACTTCTACCTACGAGTGCTCCATCACAACAGAAACTGCATCCTCTTTCCCTCCGCCCGTGAGACCGCACTGAGTTTTGAACTTGGTCTAGATGTTGCTATGTAGCAAATGAGATAAGAAAAAAATATATTATTTTATAAATGTCCCAAAAGAATTTAATTTTTAAAATCTGTACCTTATAAAATGATTAATCATTCTGAATTCTCTGCTAGTAATCCAACGTGTTATTCGCCAAGTAATTTTTTTATTAAAAAAAAGAAATTTTTTAGATACGAGTAAGCAATTAATAACTTATAGCCTTAAAACCACAATTTTTTTTATTTAAAATAATATCTAATTTAATCCCATTTTGATAATTGGTTTGTTTATTTCTATGATAAGCATTCACTTTTTTTTTGCATATTGTTGTCATTGAGTCCTTTTTTTTTTACAATTACGTTATCTTTTTTTTATAATATACAACTATATTAATGTGCACATATAATGGTATAATAAATTAATGGATAAACAAGTTTTTTCTATAAAAGATGATATAAGCTTCCTACTATCGAAACTTTTTTTCTCTTTATCTGAAATGGTGTCTCTAGAGTAGGGACCTTCATCCCCCAAAAAACACGAGGCATATTATACGCAAGTAGTAATCGAGTTTTAAAAGAACAATAATAAAAGTTTTGCGGTAATACAATAGCACGAATCAGGTTCTTTATCAATAAAAAAAAAGAAAAGAAAGAAAAGGGAATTAAGAAAAAAGCAAATAATAACACGCAGAGGAAAAGCTAATGAAGGCCGATAATGGAGAACTAAATTGCAGTTAATGGACTTTCCAAGACTATCAAGGAATACTTATTTATCATTAGACTTTTTTTTATTTCTGTGTATATTAAGAGTCTTTAAACATTTAATAAAACCTGAGCTGCATAAAAATTAAAGTGAATTCTCACTTAAAAATTCAACTTTAAATTGTAACTATTTAAAAATTGCATTTTGAACTCTTCATTGTTGACTAATGATAATGTTACTCTTGTTTGGGCATAGGGAGAAAAAAAGTTAATGATTAGATTAATGTTATAAGCATGCATTTTTATAAATAGTTTCTCAAGTTCCTTCATAACAAAAATGAAAATAATGATTATTTTTAAGTAATGGATAGGTTAGATATCATTAAACTTATGAGAATTCAGAACATTTTGTAAGATGGATTTCAGATTTGGGTGCTTAAAGAAAATAATGGTTTTCTTCTTACATTTTCTAACAATGAAATTTACTAATTCAGTACTGATTACAATATGATTATTGATTTACTGATTATAATAAGAAAATAACAATTAAATTTACTGAACAAGTACAAGTACTAAACAGTCTCTGATGTAAGGGGTGTTTAAGTATGCTGTAATATTGTTGTGGTTTAACGAT
Source organism: Caerostris extrusa (assembly GCA_021605095.1). NCBI lineage: Eukaryota > Metazoa > Arthropoda > Arachnida > Araneae > Araneidae > Caerostris > Caerostris extrusa. Next base: position 19,424 of record BPLR01020948.1, read on the forward strand.
ATAATCCACCAAGTAATTTTTTTATTAAAAATAAATTTTTAGATGCAATTAAAACAATTAAACACTTGTAACCTTCAAACCACTATTTTTTAATATTTAAATAATATCCTTTTCATTACAATATACATCTTTCTCATTTTGGTAATTAGTTTGTTTATTTCTATGATAAACATTAATTTTTTGGATATTGTTGTCATTGAGTCCTTTTTTTTTTACAATTATGCTGTCTTTTTTTTACCTTCTACAACTATATTGTTGTGCACATATAATGGTATAATAAATAATTGATGGATGTATTTTCCAGAGATGATAAAACTATCGAGCTGTATTTAATTATAATGCATGATACTATCATGAAATATTTAAATATTAAATAAAAAAAAAAAAATATAGAAATCAAGCAATCAAAACCAAACTTATATTTTTTTATATTGGTAACTAGTAGTTCTGGAGAGGCTTGGTAAAGGTGCTGGATTTCCAGAATTATTCACCATTATTTTCAGAATTATTAGAATTATTTTGGTTGGGAAATTTGACAAAAGATGTCAATTCGAAACTTCTTATGTCTAGGCAGAGTCTTGGCATGATAAATTTATAGACAAGAATGTCCTTCTCTCTTGGGATTCAGAAGAAGTAGACGATGTTAACACACCCAGATTCTGACGTCCCTCCTCCCCGTATTGTCCATTAAAAATTGTGGTGTAGAAGGACTCCAATGACTCTCCTAAAAGTAATTTAATCTATTATCGTTTGCCTTTATAGCGATTAATAACTTAGGTCAAATGCCGGTAACCTGTGCTGGAGAGGTTGGTGAATAATTCTGGATTTAAAAAATCAAAGGTTTCGTTGGAAATTCGATAAGCGACACTAAACTGAAACTTCTATGTCTAGTCTGAGGGTTAGCATGATAAATTTGCAGACAGAAATGTCCTTCTCTTGGAATGCAGAAGGAGGAGATGATATTGACACACCCAGATTATAGAGCTCCCAGTATTGTCCATTCAAAATTGGTGTAACAGGACTCCAATGACCCTAAAGTAACTTAATCTCTTAGCTTTTGCCTTTATAGAGATGAATAACAAATCAAAGAGGTCAAAGTGCTCGGTATTCGAAAAACCTAACATATAACCACCTATCAACCAACTTTTACCAAGGGAAATACAATTCAGAAATAGATTAAATAAATAAAGAAACAAATGCCTATACTAAAGCTTAATGCTAAATGTAAGTCACGAAATTATTATTAGAAGATACAAAGAGATCATTATAAGATCATATCGATTCTAAATTACTTTCAGACCAATCGTTTGATGCTTTATAAGTAATTGATAAATGTGGTCAAGGTGTCGTGAATGATGAGAGAAACCATTTTATATGTTATTATAACCAGCAAAAAAAGTCTCTAGAGAAACATTTTATGTTATAAAAGATAAATCAACGGAGTTTTTTCGGGTTAGTCTAGCAGTCTGTCAACGTTGCTTTACAATTATTGAACTAATATTGTGAGAGAATCCTCGTTTGGAATTCTCTTTACTCCGTAACGGTCATTTGCACCGGTGGTCTCTTAACAATTCTTTAACTTCTCGATCACGCAACCTCATTTTTCATGTGAGATGTCTCTTCTGGCAGCCAGCTCAGAATTAAAGTCATCTTTTCCTGGAAAAGTAACAGTGTGCTGCTGTCTGAAGTCGGGAAATTTGCAAATTGAATTTCTGGATACTGCTTTGAATAGAATGTTTCTGCTGAAATTATAAATATTTAATCATGTTATTGTTTTCCAAATTTGTAAAGAATGCTATTTTATTCTTAAATGTATAGTCTAAAAGAAAAGATTCATTTTTAACTAAAATATAAACAACGGTCTAATTTTTATTATTTAGTTATAAATTATAAAAATAAAAAAAAATTATTAATTAAATATAATATTAATCGATTTATATATTTATATTAATCTATTTATCTATTTTTCGAAATATATATAATATTCATATATTCTTATATAAGTTATTAATATTTATTAATATTATAAAAATGTGTGCAGCAGCATTTTTAAATAACTTTTTGGAGACATTTTTATCTACATTGCTTCGGTTTATTATATTATATACCATGAGAGCAAATTTTATTAAAAGGGTACACGTTTTTAAACTCTCAATAATAACACAGTATTAAAAAATATTTTTAATGAAACTTTTGTGAATAATAGACTTCAGTTTTTATTTAAATCCGTCTTATCTTCCATCTAAATTAATTCACTTTCATGAGAAAATGAGATAATAGAACATCAAAAAATATTATGTCTTTTTATTATTATTGTAGTATCACAAGTTTAAGCTGTTGCACGAAAGTTATAAATATTTAGAGAGGTTTTGTAAATCTTTGAAATTACTTTAAGCATTTTAATGTCATTTTAGAATAGATATGTACGATGCAAAAAGCATCATGTTATGAAACTTAAATCGCTGTAAGTTATTTGCATGCATTCACATTATGAATATATTCGTATTTCCACTATTCGTGTGTTGTATGTGTTCCATATGTATTCATATTCGTAAATTTTATTTTTGAAAGATATATGTGCTCTAGATTAATAATTTCTATTTAAATAAAGAATTCCATAATTTATAATGCAGAGAATTATTCTGTATCAAACTTTTTCTATATGAAAACATTTGGTATTACATTTGATAATTTGATTTGATATTACTTTTTGAAAATAAATATGCGAATATTTTATTTTTTAAGGAATTTCTTTGAATCTTTAAGATGGGGTTTCGTATAACACGGAGTCTGAAATACATGAATTTGAAAATTGAAACTGCAAACATTGAAAAATCGCTTTTAACTCAGACAGTAAATAGCTTCTTAAAATATATCCTGTATATTTTCTTGAGTAAATAAATCTATATATATTTTGCAGATCTCAAAAAAATAAGAATTATAAATCTCTGCAATTCTTTGGACAAAGACATAGAGCGCAATAAATTTATTTTCCTTAAATCACATCAAATCTGACAAATGATCCTAATCCAAATATTAATATAATTAATGATCGTTTGAACTACAAGAAAAATTAGAATAAATAAATTCATTTCCTTGTCTAGATTTATCCCAGCTCGATTTGAAGGACTTATTTCAGTCATTGTCTGACATTTTCATAGACATGCATCTCTCTCTCTCTCTCTCTCTAATTAACCAGAATATTTCAGTTCATATTCGCTTTAGTTAATATAATGGTGTCTCAGTATTAAGCGTAATTTTTTTTATTCTAATTTTCATCGCGCAAACTGAATTACTTGAAATAATAATAATATATATATTTTGCTATATAGTACTGCGTCCAAGAAGTAAAACCAATTTTCAATTTAAAATTCCGGGGGCTTATGTGATTTTTTCTTTTTCAGGTTGTCGACACTTTCCTTGACATCTGTGTGAAATTTCGCGTCAAAACATTCATCAGTGTTTCAGTTACGCTTGGCTTTGTGAGACGCTAAAACTGATTCTGGAGATGTTTGAAATATCTGAATGAATTGAGCAAAGAACTTGCATTAAATTTTGTTTGCGGAAACGTATAGAATGTTGCAGAAAGCATCCGGTGAGTATTCCTATGTTGGAAAGAAATGTTTAGAAGTGGTATAAACAGTTCAAAGAAGACAAGGAACGCGTTGAAGTCGAAGACCCTCTGGTCGATTATCAACCTCAACTGACGAAACTCACGTCCAAAAAATTTAAAGTTTTGGTGTTTGCAAACCGTCGATTTTACAATTAGAGCCTTGCTGATGATGTTGGAATTTCAAAAGGATCGGGCAATTCCATTTTGGGCCTCAAACGCGTCAAATCTCGATTAGTACCGAAAACACTGAATTCGCCAGCTCACGCTGCGTTGATTCTTCGTGACTTTTTCACCAAAAAATGAAACTCATATCATTCCACAACAACTGTATTCACACAGTGCGACTTCTGGATATTCCCTAAACTCAAAAGACCACTTCGGAGACACCGTTTTGAGTCGATTGAAGAGATTCAACGTGAATCGCCGCACGCTTTAAGGGCCATCCCTGCCGATGACTTTTTAGCCTGCATTGAGGATTGGAAAAACAGTTGCCATAAGTGCATTGTGTCCTGAGGGGATTGCTTTGAAGGCGAGGAAATAAATTTGGAAGAATAAATAAAGTGTTTTTGAAAAAAAAATAATTAGTCTTACTTTTGGGCACAGTAGTAGATATATTTTTGCTACATAGATTTGACATTTTTTATAATAAATGAATCTATATATTTTGCAGATCCCAAAGTAAGAATTATAAAGATCTGAATTCTTCGGACAATGACGCAGAATAATGAAACCTAATAAATTACTTTTCCTTAAATCACATCAAATCTTGCAAATGATTCTAATGCAAATATTAATATAATGAACAAATCGTTCGCAAGAAAAAAAATAAGAACAAAAAAATAAAGAACATCGCGCAAACTGAATTTCTTGAAATAATGATGGAAAAGAGTTCTCTTGCAGAAAAATATCAATAAATATAAATCCAATATATCTGCAAAATATATAGATATTTATTTATTCTATATTTTGCAGATCTCAAAAGACAAAAAAAAAATTATATTCTTTGGACAAACATATTTCTCTAGATATTTATTCTATATAATGAACAATTGTTCGATGAAAAAAAAATTAGAACAAAAATAAAGCACATCGCGCAAACTGAATTTCTTGAAATATTGCTGGAAAAGAGAGATTCTCTTGCAGAATAATATCCAATAAATATAAATCAATATATCTGCAAAATAAACAGATATTTATTTATTCTATATATTTTGCAGATCTCAAAAGTGAGAAGACAGACAAAATTATATTCTTCTTGCAAAGGCATAGAACAATGAAGACCAATAAATTTCTTCTCCTTAAATCACATCAAATCTGACAAATGATTCTAATCCAAATACTAATATAATGAACAATCGCTCGAACGAAAAAAAATTAGAACAAAATAAAAAGAAGAACATCCCGCAAATTGAATTCCTTGAAATAATGCTAAAAAAAGAGATTCTCTTGCAGGAAAAAATCTACTGAATCGCTTCGTTGTTGGTTCCTAAATGCTTTCTGAGGTAAAAAAAAAACAAGCAGTGGTAGGAAGGAGAAATCCATTGTTGATCGCTGTTTGACGACATCAGTCAGGAAGAAGCAGACGAGATTTCGGTGCCGTGGAGTCTTCTCCGTGACCCCGCACTGGTCATCAATCATCTCTCGGCTCATCGTTCTTTATCAGTTCCTCCTACATTCCCAGCGAAAAAGGAGACGTGGAAAGAATTGGTTAAGACGTCACTCGAGAAAAATTGTATTAGCCCTGACGTGATGGTTCCCGAGAAAGAACGAAACGAGAATCGCTGAGCTATTATTACTTAATGATGAACGAAACTGGTTGGAGGTTATGTTTAATTGATAGAGATCGAGATTGGTAAAATGAATTGAGACGTCGTAATAATTGTTATGAAATAAAATATCCACTGTAACCATTACGGTTTAATAAGGTAAGATGCCAAAAAAATCTTCAGAAAGATTTCGAATTTGATTCTAGTTCATCAAATCGTGTGTTGTATGTGTGCCATATGTATTCATATTCGTAAATTTTATTTTCCAAAGATATATATGCTCTAGATTAATAATTTGTATTAAAATAAAAATGTCATCATTTATAATGCAGAGAATTATTCTATATCAAACTTTTTTTTCTATGTGAAAACATTTGGTATTACATTTGAAAATTTGGTTTGATATTACTTTGTGAAAATAAATATGCGAATATTTTATTTTTTAAGGAATTTTGTGAATCTTTAAGATGGGGTTTCATATAACATGGAGTCTGAAATACACGAATTTTGTAAAACTGAAGCTGCAAACATTGAAAAATCGCTTTAACTCAGACAGTAAATAGGTTCTTAAAATATATCCTGTATATTTTCTTGAATAAATAAATCTATATATATTTTGCAGATCTCAAAAATAAGAATTATAAAGCTCTGCAATTCTTTGGACAAAGACATAGAGCGCAATAAATTTATTTTCCTTAAGTCACATCAAATCTGACAAATTATCCTAATCCAAATATTAATATGATGAATAATCGTTTGAACTACAAGAAAAATTAGAATAAATAAATTTATTTCCTAGTCTAGCTTTATCCCAGCTCGAATTGAAGGACTTATTTCAGTTATTGTCTGACATTTTCACAGGCATGCATCTATCTCTCTCTCTAATTAACCGGAATATTTCGGTTTATATTATTTTTAGTTAATATGATGGTGTCTCAATATTAAGCGTAATTTTTTTTATTCTAATTTTCATCACACAAACTGAATTTCTTGAAATAAGGATAATATATATATTTTGCTATATACTACTGCGTCCAAAAGTAAAACCAATTTTCAATTTCAAATTCTTGGGGCTCATGGAATTTCAATTTTTTTTTCTTTTTTTCTTTTCTAGGTTGTGGACACTGTCCTTGACATCTGTGTGAAATTTCGCGTCAAAATAGTCATTAGTGTTTGAGTTACGCTTGGCTTTGTGAGACGTTAAAACTGATTCCAGCGATTTTTGAAATATCTGAATTAATTGAGCAAAGAACTTGCATTCAATTTTGTTTTGTGGAAACGTATAAAATGTTGCAAAAGGTATTCGGTGAGCATTCCTATGTCGGAAAGAAATGTTTAGGAGTGGTATAAACAGTTCAAAGAAGGCTGGGAACGCGTTGAAATCGAAGAGCCGTCTGGTCGATCATCAACCTCAACTGACGAAACTCACGTTCAAGAATTTAAAATTTGATGATTGCAAACTGTCAATTTACAATTAGATACCTTGCTGATGATGTTGGAATTTCAAAAGGATCTGTCAATTCCATTTTGGGTCTCAAACGCGTCAAATCTTGATTGGTACCGAAAACACTGAATGCGCCAGCTCACACTGCGTTGTTTCTTCGTGACTTTTCGCCAAAAATAAAACTCATGTCGTTCCACAACCATCATATTCACACCGTGCGACTTCTGGATTCCTGAACTCAAAAAGACCACTTCGGAGACAACTTTTGAGTCGATTGAAGAGATTCAACGGGAATCGCCGCACGCTTTGAAGGCCATACCTGCCGATGACTTTTTAGTCTGCATTGAGGATTGGAAAAACAGTTGGCATAAGTGCGTTGTGTCCGGAGGGGATTACTTTGAAGACAAGGAAATAAATTTGGAAGAATAAATAAAGTGTTTTTGAAAAAACATAATTGGTCTTACTTTTTGGGCACAGTAGTAGATATATTTTTGCTATATAGATTTGCTATCTATTATAATAAACGAATGTATATATTTTGCAGATCTCAAAAGTAAGAAGACAGACAAAAATTATATTCTTCGAGCAAAGGCATAGAACAATGAAGACCAATAAATTTCATCTCCTTAAATCACATCAAATCTGACAAATGATTCTATTCCAAATACTAATGTAATGAACAAATCGTTCGAACAAAAAAAATTAGAACAAAAATAAAGAACATCGCGCAAACTGAATTTCTTGAAATAATGATGGAAAAGAGTTCTCTTGCAGAATAATATTCAATAAATATAAATCAATATATCTGCAAAATAAACAGATATTTATTTATTTGCAGATCTCAAAAGTAAGAACAAGGACAAAGTTATATTCTTCAGACAAAGACATAGAACAATGAAGGTCAAAAATGTCTTCTCCTTAAATCAGATCAAATCTGACAAATTCTAACATGAAAATTTGCGTTAACTCAGACAGTAAATAGGTTCTTATACTGAACCCTATATATTTCCGTGAATAAATCAATCTCTATATATTTTGCAGATCTCAAAAGTAAGAAGACAAACAAAATTATATTCTTCGAGCAAAGGCATAGAACAATGAAGACCAATAAATTTCATCTCCTTAAATCACATCAAATCTGACAAATGATTCTATTCCAAATACTAATATAATGAACAAATCGTTCGAACGAAAAAAAATTAGCAAAAAAAAAGAACATCCCGCAATCTGAATTTCTTTAAATAATGCTAAAAAGAAAGATTCTCTTGCAGAAAAAATCCACTGAATCGCTTGCATTGTTGGTTCCTAAATGCTTTCTGAGGTAAAAAACCAAACAAGCAGTGGTAGGGAGGAGAATCCATTGTTGATCGTTGTTTGACGACATCAGTCAGGAAGAAGCAGACGAGATTTCGGTGCCTTGGAGTCTTCTCCGTGACCCCCACACTGGTCATCAATCATCTCTTGGCTCATCGTTCTTCATCAGTTCCTCCTACATTCCCAGCGAAAAAGGAGACGTGGAAAAGAATTGGTTAAGACGTCACACGAGAAAAATTGTATTAGCCCTGACGTGATAGTTGCTGAGATAGAAAGAAACGCCAATCGCTGAGCTATTATTACTTAATGGTGAATGAAACTGGTCGGAGGTTATGTTTAATTGATAGAGATCGAGATTGGAAAATGAATTGAGGTACGTCGTAATTATTATGAAATAAAATAGCTACTGTAACCGTCATGGATTGATAAGGTAAGATGCCAAAAATATCTTCAGAAAGAAAAGTTACAATTGTTATTCTAGTTCATCAAATCAATACCATTTAAAAAAGTGGTTTAATCTTTTCTTATCAATATGCAGAGCATTCTTTGAAAAGCAGCAAATTGTAAGAACCGTTTTTATGTATGGCATCTGGAAAGGCATTATCTTCAAGAAGTTGGATCTATGTCAACAACTTATTGACCAAACGTTACTACAGCTTTCATGCCGTTAACAATATCTAAAAGATGTAAAGCTGTTCATTGATTATCTCTTTACTGATTAACGCATGTTGACTGATACTCTCTTTGATATGTTCCACTACATTCCTGATTAACAAGCCTTTTCAAATTCATTTTCAACAATTTTCAAATTCATGTATTTCAGACTCCATGTTCTATGTCTTTGTCTGAAGAATATAATTTTGTCTCTTTTCTTACTTTTGAGATCTGCAAAATATATAGAATAAATAAATCTTAAATATTTTTAGAAATATTGATTTATATTCATTGGACATTATTCTGCAAGATAATCTCTCATTTTCAGCATTATTTCATGAAATTCAATTTGCGGGGTGGCTTTTTTTTTTGTTCTAATTTTTTTCGTTCGAACAATTTTCATTATATTATTATTTGGATTAGAATCATTTGCAGAATTTGATGTGATTTAAGGAAAAGTAATTTATTGGGCTTCATTGTTCTACGTCTTTGTCAGAAGAATACCAGAGCTTTATAATTCTTACTTTGAGATCTGCAAAATATATAGATTCATTTATTATAAAAGATATCAACAAATCTATATAACAAAATATATCTACTACTATAAAACGTAAGACCAATTTTTTTCAAAAACTCTTTATTTAATTCTTGCAAATTTATTTCATCGCCTTCAAAGTAATCCCCTCAGGACACAATGCACTTATGCCAACTTTTTTTTCCAATCCTCAATGCATGCTAAAAATGTCATCGGCAGGATGCCTTCAAAGTGCGATTCGATTCACGTTGAATCTCTTCATTCGACTTAAAACGGTGTCCCCGGAGAGGCCTTTTGAGTTTAGTTAGTAGCCAGAAAGTCACACGGTGTGAATACGGTGGTTGTGGAACGTTATGGGTTTCATTTTGGCGAAAAAACGAAGAATCAATGCAGTGTGAGCTGGCGCATTCAGTGTTTTGGTACCAATCGAGGTTTGACGCGTGGAGGCCCAAATGGAATTGACCGATCCTTTCGAAATTCCAACATTATCAACAAGGTCTCTAATTGCATCGACGGTTTGCAAGCACTAAAACTTTAATTTTTTGGACGTTCGTCGGTTGAGGTTGATGGTCGACCAGAGGGCTCTTCGACTTCAACGCGTTCTCTGCCTTCTTTGAACTGTTTATACCACTTCTAAACATTTCTTTCCATAATAGGAATGCTCACCGAATGCCTTTTGCAACATTCTGTACGTTTCCACCAAACAAAATTTAATGCAAGTTCTTTGCTCAATTAATTCAGACATTTCAAAAATCGCCGGAATCAGTTTTGGCGTCTCACAAAGTAGTGTAACTCAAACACTGATGAATAATTTGTCGTTAAGTTTCACACAGATGTCAAGGACTGTGTCAACAACCTGAAAAAGAAAAAAAATTGAAATTCCTTAAGACCCCAGGAATTTTAAATTGAAAATTGGTTTTACTTTTAGGACTAAGGCATGTAGTATATCATTCAAAAAAATATATATATATTATCATTATTTCAAGAAATTCAGTTTTCGTTATGAAAATTAGAATAAAAAAAATTACGCTACTGAGACACCATTATTAACTAAAGCTAATATAAATGAAATATTCCGGTTAATTAGAGAGAGAGATGCATGTCTATGAAAATGTCAGACAATAACTGAAATAAGTCCTTCAAATCGAGCTGGGATAAAGCTAGACTTTTAAATTTATTTATTCTAATTTTTCTTGTAGTTCAAACGATCATTCATTATATTAATATTTGGATTAGGATCATTTGTCAGATTTGATGTGATTTAAAAAGGAAAATAAATTTTTGGGCTCCATTGCTCTCTGTCTTTGTCCAAAGAATTGCAGAGCTTTATAATTCTTATTTTTGAGATCTGCAAAATATATATAGATTTATTTATTCAAAAAATATACAGGATATATTTTAAGAACCTATTCACTGTCTGAGTTAAAGCGATTTTTTCAATGTTTGCAGCTTCAGTTTTCAAATTCGTGTATTTCAGACTCCATGTTATATGAAACCCCATCTTAAAGATTCACAAAAATTCCTTATAAAATAAAATATTCGCATATTTATTTTCAAAAAGTAATATCAAATCAAATTATCAAATGTAATACCAAATGTTTTCATATAGAAAAAAAAGTTTGATATAGAATAATTCTCTGCATGATAAATGATGAAATTTTTTATTTAAATACAAATTATTAATCTAGAGCACATATATCTTTAAAAAATAAAATTTACGAATATGAATACATATGGAACGCATAACACACGAATAGTGGAAATACGAATATATTCATAATGTGAAATGCATACAAATAACTTACAGGGATTTAAGTTTCATAACATGATGCTTATTACATTTTTGCATCGTACATATAAATTCTAAAATGACATTAAAATGCTTAAAGTAATTTCAAAGAATTACAAAACTTCTCTTAAATATTTATAACTTTCGTGCAACAGCTTAAGCTTGTGATACTAAAATAATAAAAGAACATAATATTTTTTGATGTTCTATTATCTCATTTTCTCATGAAAGAGAATGAATTTATACGGGAGACCAGAGAATTAAATGTAATTGAAGTCTAGTATTCACAAAAAGTTCCATTAAAATTTTTTAATACTGCTTTATTATTGGGAGTTTAAAGTATGTCCTTTTGATATTTGCGCTCATGGTATATAATTATAATAATAAATTGAAGAGAAGATGAAAAATGTCTCCATAAAGTAATTTATAATGATACTGCGCACATTTTTATAATTTTTTAATAAACGTTAATAAATTATATAAGATTATATCAATATTATAAAAATTTCGAAAAATTGATGTATATATATATATATATATATATATATATATATATATATATATATAAATAGATTAATATTATATAATTTCTTTATTAATTTTTATAAATTATTAACAAATAATAAAAAATTAGCACTAAGAAATAAGAAAATTGAATCATTTCTGTATCGGTTATAAAATTGAATTATTGAATTATTTATTTTTTATAGTTATATTTTATTATTTTTATTAATAAATTATTAATAAAATTAATCGATGAATAGAAATTAATTAATAGATAAAGGCTTGTCATATTTTAATAGATATACGTTGTTAGGACAATATAACTTTAGGAAAATTATGTATTTTTCAAACCAAAAATATATTTTTACTAGATATTTTATATAAAGTGGAAAGAAACAAATAGTTTATGATCATTTCAAAAAGACCATTATATTGATTAAATAGCCATTAAAAAAGATATTTTTTCTTTTTAGACTATACATTTAAATACTAATTGTATTCTTAACAAATTTGGAAAAAATAACATGATTAAATATTTATTATTTCATAGAAACATTCTATTCAAAGAAAGTACCCAGGAATTCAATTTGAAAATTCATTACTTCAGAAGCATTAAAATAAATTACTTTTCTAAGAAAAAGATGACTTAATTCTGGAGCTGACTGTAAAGAGTTTCTTCTCAATGAAAAATGAGGTTGCGTGGAAGTTAAAGAATTGTGAAAGACCACCGGTGCAAATGACCCGTTACGGAGTACTTATATTCCAACGATTGAATCCTCTCACAATATTAGTTCAATTGTGTAAAGTAAATTGACAGACTGATAGTCTAACCGAAAAAACCCCATTATTTATCTTTTATAACATAAAATGTTTCTCTAGAGATATTTTTGCTGCTTATCATAACAACAAAATGGTTTCTCTTATCATTCACGACACTTGACCACATTTATCATTTTTGTTATAAAGCATCAAACGATTTCTGAAAGTCATTTAGAATCGATATGATCTTATAATGATCTCTTTGTATCATCTGTGCCCAAACGTGACTAACATTTAGCATTAGCTTTAGTATAGTATCTGTTTCTTTATTTATTTAATCTATTTCTGAATTGTATTTCCTTAAGTAGAAGTTGGTTGATAGGTTTTTATGCATGTTGGGTTTTTTAAACCGAGCACTTTGACCTATGTTATATATCTCTATAAAAAAAAAGCTAATAGATTAAATTATTTTTTTAGGGTCATTGAAAGTCCTGCTAACTGTTTTGAATGGACAATACTGGGAGCTCCATAATCGGTCTTCAATATCATCTCCTCCTTCTGTATTCCAAGAGAAGGACATTTCTCTGCTTTGCTTAAATTTATCATGCTAACCCTCTGACTAGACATAGAAGTTTCAGAAAGTGTTGCTTATCGATTCTTTTTCCAACGAAACCTTTGATTTTTTTTAAATCCAGAATTATTCACCAACGTCTCCAGCACTGGTTACCGGCATTTGACCTAAGTTATTTCGCTATAAAGAGCAAACGATAATAGATTAAATTACTTTAGAGAGTCATTGAAGTCCTTCTACACCACAATTTTTAATGGACAATACTGGGAGGGACGTCAATCTGGGTATGTTAACATCGTCACTTCTTATGAATCCCAAGAGAAGGACATTCTTGTCTAAAATTTATCGATGCCAAGACTCTGCCTAGACAAAAGTTTCAATTGACATCAATTTGTCAAAAAAAAATAATTCTTATTCTGGAAATAATGGTAAATAATTGCATGGAAATCCAGCACCTTTACCAGGCCTCTCCAGAACTACTAGTTAAATATAATATAAGTTTGGTTTTGATTGCTTGATTTCTATATTTTTTTTTAATTAAATCTTTAAAATATTTCATTTTAGTATCATGCATATAATTAAATACAGCTCGATAGTTTTATCATCTGTGGATTAAAATACATCCATCAATTATTTATTATAGTTATATGTGCACAAAAATATAGTTGTAGAAGGTAAAAAAAGACTCAATGACAACAATATCCAAAAATTAATGTTTATCATAGAAATAAACAAACTAATTACCAAAATGAGAAAGATGTATATTGTAATGAAAAGGTGGTTTGAAGGTTACAAGTGTTTAATTGTTCTAATTGCATCTAAAAAGTTTATTTTTAATAAAAATTAATTGGTGGATTATATCGTTAAACCATAACAATATATACAAGCATACTTTAAACACCCATAGCATCAGAGACTGCTTTAGCACTTGTATTTGTTGTTCAGTAAATTTAATTGTTATTTTCTTATTATAATCAGTAAATCAATAATCATATTGTAATCAGTACTGAATTAGTAAATTTAATTGTTAGAAAATGTATAAAAAAACCATTATTTCTCTTAATAAATCCATCTTACAAAATGTTCCCAATTCTCATAAGTTTAATGTTATCTAACCTATCGCGTTACTTAAAAAAATAATCATTATTTTCATTTTTTGTTATGGAGGAACTGAGAACTATTTATAAAATGCATGCTTATAACATTAATCTAATCATTAACTTTGTTCTCCCTATGTCCAAACAAGGGTAACATTATCATTAGTCAACAATGAAGAGTTCAAAATGCAATTTTTAAATAGTTACAATTTAAAGTTGAATTTTTAAGTGAGAATTCCTTTAATTTTTATGCAGCTCAGAATTTATTAAATGTTTTAAGACTCTTAATATACCAGAAATAAAAGGGCTAATGATAAACAAGTATTCCTTGATAGTCTTGGAAAGTCCATTAACTGTTTTAATTTAGTTCTCCAATATCAGTCTTCATTTGCTTTTCCTCTGCGTGTTATTATTTCCTTTCTTAATTCCTTTCTTTACTTTTCTTTTTTTTTTTATTGATAAAGAACCTATTCGTGTTACATTGTATACTTTGCGAGACTTTTACTTATCTATTCTTTTAAAACTCGATTACTACTTGCGTATAATGTGCCTCGTGTTTTTTTTTAGGGGGTAAGGGGGAAGTCCCTACTCTAGAGACACCATTTCAGATAAAAGAAAAAAAAAGTTTTTATAGGAGGAAGCTTATATCATCTTTTTTATAGAAAAACTTGTTTATTCATCAATTTATTATATCATTATATGTGCACAACAATATAGTTGTAGAAAGTAAAAAAAAAAAAGATAGCATAATTGTAAAAAAAAAAGGACTCAATGACAACAATATGCAAAAAAATTCAATGTTTATCATAGAAATAAACAAACTAATTATCAAAATGGGAATGATACATATTGTAATGAAATAGATATTAATTTAAATAAAAAAAATTGTGGTTTTAAGGCTATAAGTTATTAATTGCTGTACTCGTATCTAAAAAGTTTCTTTTAATAAAAATATTACTTGGCGAATAACACGTTGGATTAATAGCAGAGAATTCAGAATGATTAATCATTATATAAGGTACAGATTTTAAAAATTGAATTATTTGGTTTATTTTTTTAAAATATTTTTTTTCTTATCCCATTTGCTACACAGCAACATGTAGACCAAGTTCAAGACTCCGTGTGGTCTCACGGAAGGAGGGGAAAGAGGGAGCAGTTTCTGCTATGAGGGAGCACCCGTAGGTAGAAGTCTGACTTGGCTCCGTGACTCTGACATTTTGCTGGGTAGGGTTTGCCAGCTCTACAGTCATATTAGACCGGAACTTACGGCTTAAAGTGGATTCTGAACTGCTAAAATATCCATGACACGGCAAGGATTAGAAGCCGAAACTTGCTGCACCAGAGCACTTGTCACTCGACTACATATATGTATATGTATGTCCATATATATGTATATGTATGTCCATATATATGTATATGTATGTCCATATATATGTATATGTATGTCCATATATATGTATATGTATGTCCATATATATATATATGAAAGACCAATGGCCGAGTGACTAGCTATCCGGCACTCGGTATCACAGGATTCGGAGTTCGGGTCCCGGTGGCGCCATGGATGTTTGTAGTGGTTTCCATTTTATGCTGTTATTACACAGATGACTTTGAGTTACTGAAGACTTTGACTAGAGTCAGTTTAATTACGATGTACTTCGATCATCTGTAAATAAATATTATTATTTTTTTTTCCAAATAAGCTTAAATAAATCTATATGAATTTTGCAGACCCAAAAAAGTAAGAATTATAAAGCTCTGCAATTCTTTGGACAAAGACGTAGAACAATAAAAGTCCAATAAATTTCTTCTCCTTAAATCACATCAAATCTGACAAATGATTCTAATCCAAATACTAATATAATGAACAATCGTTCGAACGAAAAAAAATTAGAACAAAATAAAAAAGAAGAACATCCCGCAAACTGAATTTCTTGAAATAATGCTGAAAAAAAGAGATTCTCTTGCAGAAAAAAATCTACTGAATCGCTTCGTTGTTGGTTCCTAAATGCTTTCTGAGGTAAAAAACCAAACAAGCAGTGGTAGGGAGGAGGAATCCATTGTTGATCGTTGTTTGACGACATCAGTCAGGAAGAAGCAGACGAGATTTCGGTGCCGTGGAGTCTTCTCCGTGACCCCCTCACTGGTCATCAATCATCTCTCGGCTCATCGTTCTTCATCAGTTCCTCCTACATTCCCAGCGAAAAAGGAGACGTGGAAAGAATTGGTTAAGACGTCACACGAGAAAATTGAATTAGCCCTGACGTGATGGTTCCCGAGATAGAAGGAAATGAGAATCGCTGAGCTATTATTACTTAATGGTGAATGAAACTGGTTGGAGGTTATGTTTAATTGATAGAGATCGAGATTGGAAAATGAATTGAGACGTCCGTAATGTATTGTTAGGAAATAAAATATCCACTGTAACCATCGCGGTTTAATCAGGTAAGATGCCAAAATATCTTCAGAAAGAAAAGTTACAATTGTTATTCTAGTTCATCAAATCAATACCATTTAAAAACGGTTTAAACTTTTCTTATCAATACGCAGAGCATTCTTTGAAAAACAACAGATTGTAAGAACCTTTTTTATGTATGGCATCTGGAAAGGCATTATCTTCAAGAAGTTGGGTCTATGTCAACAATTTATTGACCAAACGTTACTACAGCTTTCATGCCGTTAACAATATCTAAAAGATGTAAAGCTGTTCATTGATTATCTTTACTTTAACATGTTGACTGATACTCTCTTTGATATGTTCCACTACATTCCTGATTAACAATCCTCAGGAGAAAAATTCATAGTTTTTTCTCACGTTGCACAAAGTTGAGCCAGTACCTTTAGAAATACCTCCAGGAAGTCACATCTTTTCTCTTGTTGGAGTAGGACACCGCCTTGTAAAATGTTTAATCAGCTGCAATTCTACTACATTATAGAGAATTAGTGGTTAGAATTTTTAAAAATATGCAACATAAATATTCTAAGCAAAATATATGAAATTATATGTTAATATGCAGCCAGTATGGGAATACATGCCAATTTGGGCCCTATGTTCAATTGAGGGTGCTATCTTTTTTTTTATCGGTCCTTCCCATTATGTTCCAAACTTTCTGAAAAACATTGAGATTGGATGTAAAATGAGGCATTGAATATATAGCTCATGTATAGCAGACAATTCTTTGCAAAACAGCAAATTGTAAGTGTCATCATCTTCGAGAAATTGGGCATACGTCAGCAATTTATTGACCAAACGTTACATATAATCTACAGCTTACATGTCGTTAAAACTAATCTTAAAGATCTCCTTCAACACATGTAATAACCCACAATATTATATGTTGCCTCATAGATAAATAGCTCCAAATGCATAATTTGTAAAAAAAAATCAAAATGTAATCTGGTGCCACAGGAATTATAAACTTCCTCATCTGCGTGGGCGTGAGATTGCTTGAACGAGAAAGGAATGTAATATCGGCAGAGTGCGTTTGGTTTTTGAATAAAGGAGTTGAGTTTTTACAGTCCACTGAAAGCATACTTGTTTTTATTTTGAGACCATTGCCATTATATGTTACATAAAAGATTAGATATGATAGCATTCTATTTTTTTTCGTCTAGGATGCTTATATATTCTTATAAAAGAAAATTATGAAAGTTTCATAAAAATAATGGTTTTATTGACTATCTTATTAGATGTAACAGCAATTTGAAATGCTAAGTTAAGCTAAAAACTCTTCACACTTTTGTTAAACTAATATAAAAACTTCTGTTGACTTCATTGCTTTCTGATGACTTCAAGAAACAGTATAGGAATATTATCAGCAAATGTGTTTTTCTCATAATGATGAGACGCTCACTAAAATGTGTAGCATAAACTTCATATTAAATACACAGGATTGTTATTTAAATCAACATGATCTTACATAACCATACATGCACACTACTTTCCATACTGCCTACATGAAAAAAAAAATTTTTGATCATCAAAGATACAAAGATACAAAACATCTGTTCATCAAAGATGCAAAATCGAAGCAAAAAGAAAATACAGAGACCATGTGCATGATTCACGATCCTTTGAATGCACAATGAACACAGTCTAGCACTAAGGCATGTAGGTTTCTTGTAACGTCCTGCTAATCTCATTTCACAGTTACTGTAAGCGTACCTTCTGATCGATCAAACTACTACGCAACGCCATTTGCCAACACATGTCATCCTATAAATTTTCAATCGGTGATAAATCTGGAGATTGAGAAAATCAAAAATATATATATAAATGTTGTAGAGGCAGTCCTTTGACATCCTTTCTGTATGTGGTCGATCATTAATCTGTTGGAAAATACCTTTAGCGAGCCCTGTCATGACAGACAAAAAATGGGGTTGAAGAATGTTAAGAGCCGATAACTAGGCTGTCATAATGCCATGGTTCATAAGCAATGGCATGAAGAGAGTTTTTGTCCTTACGATTGATATTACGATATGATAATCACTTGCTATCACAGTGCCCATCATGGGCTCCCCTAATAACCATCAACTGTTGCCTCTGTTTGGAGTGGGGTTTTTTCAAACAGTAAGCAGAATAGAAGAAATCTTCAAATACATACATAATTGTCCTCAGGCCACAAAATGAATCGCTATTCGTCAATGAAGACGGTCTGTCTCTATTCCATTACAGTCCAATCCCTCGAAACGATGCACCACTCCAAACCGAGGAAACAGTTGATGGTTGCTAGTGAAGCACAGGATGGTCACTGTGATAGCAAATGATTACCATACCGATGCATCATAATCGTACGAACCCTTACAGAAACATAGGAACCCTATTTTCCATCATTCACAGGTAGCAGAGTCTGTAAGGGATAAGAACCCTTACAGACCCTGCTATCTGTGTGCGAAGGATGGAAAATAATGCAGTCGCCTGTGTGTGCATGCTTATCAGACAATGAGATGGTCCTCCAGGTTAGTGGTCGTTCGAACTCATACTGAAACAGATTGTTGTGTTAATTCACTCGTCCACTAGTCCCAACAGTCTTTTACAATTATTAAAAGGCGGAGGTGGTAAGCAACTCACCAAGCTAACCAGCAACTCGCCAATGTAACTAACAATTAGCCAGGTCTATCATCCCATTGATTCTTTCACTAACTCAAACTCGAACAGCTGCTTATATTTGCTTTTTTTTTGATGAATCCAGGAGTGATTTGAAGGGTATTAATGGTGATTTCAAAAGAAAACCCCTCTGCTGTTGGTGACAGAATACTAAGATGACATTCAGAGTACCTTAGGACAGACACTCTAGGACACCATTTCAGATAAAAAGAAAAGAATACGTTTTTATAGGAGGAAGCTACCCACAGATATATCATTTTTTATAGAAAAAGTTTGTTTATCCATCAATTTCTTATACCATTATATGTGCACAGCAATATAGCTGTAGATGATAGAAAAGAAAACGTAATTATAAAAAAGGACTCAATGACAACAATATCCAAAAAAATTAATGTTCATCATAAAAATAAACAAACTAATTATGAAAATGGGAATGATGCACATTTTAATGAAAAATGTACTAATTTAAATATTAAAATAAATTGAGGTTTTAAGGTTATAAGGGATTTGCTTTGCTTGCATCTAAATAGATTCTTTTTAATTAAAAAATTACTTGGTGGAATATATTAGTAAACCATAACAATATGTACGGCATACTTAAACACCCTTACATCAGAGACTGCTTTAAAATAACTTGTACTTGTTTTGTTCAGTAAATTTAATTGTTATTTTCTTATTATAATCAGTAAATCAATAATCATATTGTAATCAGTACTGAATTAGTAAATTTAATTGTTAGAAAATGTATAAGAAAACCATTATTTTCTCTTAATAAATCTGAAATCCATCTTACAAAATGTTCCCAATTCTCATAAGTTTAATGTTATCTAACCTATCGCGTTACTTAAAAATAATCATTATTTTCATTTTTGTTATGAAGGAGCTGAGAATTTCTATTTATAAAATGCATGATTATATCATTAATCTAATCATTAACTTTTTTTTTCTCCCTATGCCCAAAGCAAGAGTAACATTATCATTAGTCAGCAATGAAGAGTTCAAAATACAATTTTTAAATAGTTACAATTTAAAGTTGAATTTTTAAGTGAGAACTCCTTTAATTTTTATGCAGCTCAGGTTTTATTAAATGTTTTAAGATCATTAGCCCTTTTTTTATTTCTAATATTAAACCAGAAATAAAAAAGGGCTAATGATAAATAAGTATTCCTTGATAGTCTTGGAAAGTTCATTAACTGTTTTTAATTTAGTTCTCCATTATCGGTCTTCATTAGCTTTTCCTCTGCGTGTTATTATTTCCTTTTCTTAATTCTCTTTCTTTACTTTTCTTTTTTTATTGATAAAGAACCTATTCGTGTTACATTGTATACTTGCGAAACTTTTACTTATCTATTCTTTTAAAACTCGATTACTACTTGCGTATAATGTGCCTCGTGTTGTTGTTGTTTTGGGGGAGGGGGGTCCCTACTCTAGAGACACCATTACAGATAAAGAAAAAAAAAGTTTTTTTTACAGGAGGAAGTTTATATCATCTTTTATAGAAAACATTTATCTATCAATTTATTATGCCATTATATGTGTACAACAATATAGATGCAGATGATAAAAAAGCGTAATTGTAAAAAAAAGGGGGTAAGGGGGGGGTCCTTACTCCAGGGACACCATTTCGTATAAAGAGAAAAAAAGACATTTTTATAGGAGGAAGCTTATACCATCTTTTTATAGAAAAAATGTGTTTATCCATCAATTTATTATGTCATTATATGAACACAATAATATAGTTGTAGATGATAAAAAAGATAACGTAATTGGGAAAAAAAGTCTCAATGACAACAATATTCAAAAACTGAATGCTTATGATGGAAATAAATAAACTAATTACAAAAATGAGAAAGATGCATATTGTAATGAAAAAAAGATATTAATTTAAATATTTGAAAAAAGTGGTTATTAGCATACAAGTGATAAATTACTTTATTTAAATAATTTTTTATTCTTTTCATTAAAAAAATTACTTGGAGGTTAGCACGTTGGATTACTAAGATACCGCGGTGAATTACCAAAAATATAGTTGTAGATGATTAAAAAGATATCGTAATTGTAAAAAAAAAAATACTCAATAACAACAACATCCAAAAACTGAACGTTTATCATGGAAATAAATAACCTAATTACCAAAATGAGAAAGATGCATATTCTAATAAAAAGATATTATTTAAATATTTAAAATAACCGTGGTTTTGAGGTTACAGGTGGTTAATTGCTTTAATTGAATCTAAAAAGTTTGTTTTTAATTAAAAAAATTACTTGGGGGATTGTATTGTTAAACCATAACAATATATACAACATACTTTAAACACCATTGCAACAGAGATTGTCTTAGTACGTGTAGTTGTGATTCAGAAAATTTAATTGTTATTTTCTTTAGAAAATCAATAAGAAAACTATTTATTTCTCTTAATAAATCTGAAATCCATTTTACAAAATTTTCCTAATCCTCATAACTTTAATGTTATCACCTATCGCGTAGCTTCAAGACAATCATTTTTTCATTTTTGTTATGAAGGAGCTCTGTTTATAAAATACATGCTTATAGCATTAATCTAATCATTAACGTTTTTTCTCCCTATGTCCAAACAATGGTAACATTATCATTAGTCAACAATGAAGAGTTCAAAATGCAATTTTTAAATAGTTTGCAATTTAAAGTTGAATTTTTAAGTGAGAACTCCCTTAATTTTTATGCAGCTCAGGTTTTATTAAATGTTTAAAGACTCTTAATATAGCAGAAATAAAAAAAAGGGCTAATGATAAATAAGTATTCCTTGATAGTCTTGGAAAGTCCATTAACTGTTTTTAATTTAGTTCTACATTATCGGTCTTCATTAGCTTTTCCTCTGCGTGTTATTATTTCCTTTTCTTAATTCCCTTTCTTTACTTTTTTTTTTTTTATTGATAAAGAACCTATTCGTGCTACATTGTATACTTGCGAAACTTTTACTTATCTATTCTTTTAAAACTCGATTACTACTTGCGTATAATGTGCCTCGTGTTGTTGTTGTTTTTGGGGGAGGGGGTCCCTACTCTAGAGACACCATTACAGATAAAGAGAAAAAAAGGTTTTTTTATAGGAGGAAGCTTATATCATCTTTTTATGGAAAACATTTATCTATCAATTTATTATGCCATTATATGTGCACAACAATATAGATGTAGATGATAAAAAAAAAAGCGTAATTGTAAAAAAAAAAAAAACTCAATGACAACAATATCCAAAAACTGAATGTCTATCGTGGAAATAAATAACTTAATTACCGAAATGAGAAGGATACATATTGTAATGAAAAAGATATTAATTTAAATATTAAAAAACGTGGTTTTAAGGCTACAAGTGATTAATTGCTTTTATTTTAGATCCAAAAAATTATTTTTAATAAAAAATTACTTGTCACATAGCACATTGGATTATTAGCAGAGAATTCTGATTGATTCATCATTTTACAAGATATTGATTTTAAAAATAAAATTATTGGGGTATTTTTAAAATATATTTTTTCTTTTCCCATTTGCTACACAGCAACATCTAGACCAAGTCAGGCCCCGTGTGGTCTCATAGAAGGAGAGAAAAGGGATGAAGTTTCTATTGTGATGGTGCACCCGTAGGTAGAAGTCTGACTTGGCTCCATGACAGACTTTTTACTGGGTAGAGTTGTCAGCTCTACGCTCTACAGTCATATTAGACCGGAACCTACGACCTAAAGTAGATTCCGAACCACTGCAAACATCCCTGGCACCGCCAGGACTAAAAGCAGAAACCAAGCGCTAGTCACTCGGCCATCAGGCCCTGCCAATAAGAAATAAACCATTGAATAAATAAAGTAAAATAAGCCTTAATTTCCAAACACACACCTATATATATGTATGTATGTATGTATGTATGTGTATATATATATATATATATATATATATATATATATATATATATATATATATATATTGTAACCGGGCTTCCTCCTACGCACTGCAAGAGTGACCCTTGTGGAGACTCTCCTCCGAGAGAAAGTACAGCCAACCGGTGCTGCCGCTGAGAAACGTTTACAGTCTCTCATCCCGAAAGGGATTATATTTAGCACAATCCTGTATATTTGTTCCTACAGACTCTCACCCGGAGAGGAAGCATATTTCGGGGCATCCAGCGCGTACCTGAGTATCTTTATTTTCGATTTAAATGTGGAATCCTTCCTCGAATCTTTAATTATATATATTTAAATATATTAATTATTGTACGTGTATGAATGTGTATATAAAGCTGTGTGTTCTCAAACCTGTGTCTCAAATCTCAACCCAACCACGCCCAATTACAATCCAGCTGCACAAACAACGACGACACTACAATATATATAGAAAACAATCTAAACATAAGGAAAAAAATTTATGTACTTTTAAATGCTATTTATATTTTTATTATTCATTTTAAGCATGTCGGGTAAAAAAATATTTCATTCATAATTATCATTAAAAAATGAACAAAAGATGAACTAATGCATTTCACATGCGAATGTTTTCATGCAAATTATTTTATTTCTTTTAAATCGACATTCTTCCTGCAATTTTCACTCTTTATTGATCACAAATGCCCAATCGTGACCTTTGTTTATTGTCACAACTGCTGCTACTACAGAGAACGAAACTGTCACCCATCAGCAGCCGCTTGACATTCAACTTTATCGCAATTGCTCGGGCAGTACCGATTCCCACTTCCTACCACTAATCATTAGGGGTGATTAATACCCAAATATTAGTTGCAGTTGTGCAGTTGTTTTGAGATAAATTGGACATCTTAATGTTCATTGATTTAAGTGGCTTACTGTTGTGGCTTCGTGTGCCTCTATCATGCATTTACAAATATCGGTTCCATCTGTTATTAATTAATGCCCAGCGGTAATTATTTGCTAATAATTACACCACGGTAATGAATCAAATTTGTGTTTATAAATAAATGTATCATACAGCATTATGTAATCGTAATCTTTAAAACTACAGAGAAGTTTAGTTATTTTTATGAGATATTAAAAAAAAAAAACATTCAGAGACATTTCTAAAAAAGCTATTTTAAATGAGTTTCTTAAAAATATTCAATAATTACAGTAATTTGTAAGATATTTTAATCAATTTTTATATTATATTCTTGCTTCTTCATTGGCGAAACAACCCCATGGTGGGCCTAGACTGTCTGCATGCTTGCAGATTTCGAGACAGGAGATGTTTTCTCCTCGGGCGAAGGATATGTCAGCCCTACGCCCAACTCTCTATAGTCATATTAGACGGAAACGATGGTTTAAAGTGAATTCGAACCACCGAACATCCATCAGCCGGGACTCGAGCCCAAACCTGTGGCACCGAGCGCCTGACACTGGGCCATCAAGCCCCAAATTACTTTATTTATTAACTCCATTGAACTAAATTTATCAAATTCATTATGTTTTAAACGCAATTTTAGATCTCTTTCATAAGAAATATCATGATAAATATCGTGATATAAATATTAATATATCATGAAATATCATGATTAAGTCACTACTATTGTGATGCGCATTAGTTAAAAAAATTTTCAATTATAAAATTTAAAAATTTCAACAAACCCCACCATTGTTTCGTCCGTAAAAAAAATATGAAAATAATATTGTATGAATTCTGTATTTTATTTTATAAATGCAATAAAATATCTTTGAAAAATACGTTTAAATAATCACAAAGTTAAAACTGTCTAATAATGTTAAGAACTATGTCTAAATAATCACGATTAAAAATTGAAGGAAAATGGCTGTATTATTTACAAAATTGCCGGAAATAAAAATTAAATAATAAATAAATAATCCTAATAAAAAAAAGTAACTTTAACCTTAAAAAAAAAAACCCTACTTTTAGCATGAAAATAAAGTTTAAAAGATGTAATTAAAAAATGGCTGTATTATTTACAAAATTGCCGAAAAAAAATTAAATAAAAAATGAATAATCCTAATAAAAAAAGTAACTTTAACCTTAAAATAAAATAAAAACACTACTTCTAGCATGTAAATAAAAAAAAAAGTTAAAAAGATGCAATTTTGTGTCCTATGGATTGGTACCTCTACTTTAAAAAAAAAACACTAGTCTATACAATAAATGTAGAAAGCATTCCTCTTCAGAAACTTTTTAAAAATACTTTACATTTTTTTTTTTCAGAGAGAGAGAAAGAGACATCAGCCAGAAAAACATTTAGATTCCAGTAAGACAAAAGAAAGCCTTTTCCTCAGGCAAGAATGTATATACTTGTACAGACCACTGACTGCATATACTCGCTAGGCCGCGGGCCTCCTAAAAAAAAAAAAGAATATTTTTTTTTTTTCCTTTATTTCATAAATTCATTCATAGCAAAGGCACTTGTGCTATGTTAAGAAAGGAATAAATACTATACATTCATCTCTTTTCACTGTATAATTAATAAGAAAGCACAGAAAATATATTTGAATTTGACCTTTCAAACTTAAAAATATGAATATAAAATTTATTGTTAGTTAAATAATGTTATCAACTTGGGGCTGTGATAGTGACTAGCGTTCTGGCTCTCGGTGCCATAGATGTTTGTTAATGGTTCGGCATCCACGTTAAACTGTAGGTCCCCATCTAATTACACTAAAGCGTGCAAAAAATGGCCGTAGAGCGACAAACCAAACATTATTTCATAAGGCTTTCTAGAATATTATTGAGCCCGACTCGTGGCTCAGAGTAACACGCGCTGCTGGTGAGCATTAGGGCGGAGGAGTTTTACAATCATATTAGACGAGGATCTACGATTTCAAGTGAATTCCGAACCATTACAAACATCCATGATACCGCCGGAACCATGGACCACTGGACCGCCGCTCCTGTGGCACCAAGCACCATCGCCCATCAAGCCCCAATTAGATTTCTTACTATGCTAAAATAAAATTACCTTAAATATAAATATAATTTTTCATAATATTTTATTATACCTTTAATTACAGTTTCATTTAAATATATCAATAATATTAGTGCTGGTATTCAAACAGATAAAATTGCGTAAAGAAAAATTTAAAAGTTTAATGGCCGACTCGAGGCTCAATGGCAACGGGAGCCGCTGGTGAGCATTAAGGGTCCTTTCCACCGAGGCGACAGGCGACATGCGGCAGGCAAGAAAATTTTTTCGACCCCTTCACAGCGAAATGTCAGAAATAGCATTGCGCCTAGTGAAGTTCCGCTTCGAGTTGAAAGTTGATCAACCCGAAGCGGTGCATTTCAAATAGGTTTCATGCGAAAGTGGGGAGGCTAGTCAACTAGGAGGAGGTCAACTCTTCACGCTTAAAGCCTTACGCCTCGGTGGGAACGAGCCTTTAGGGTTGAGATTCAACCCACTGGCGACTTTGCTGGAGTTACTGTTTCAAAAAACCAGCAGACTCGATAGCATTTGTGTTCAGCATCTTGCTTCGTTAATCGGACTACCTGGTGGGAGTTTTACGTTTTTCTCCCATGTGATACGCCTAAAAGTCCTCTTGGAAGGCACCTACCCCTTTCTTCAGCTTCACGAAACCAAGTCAGACTTCTATCAACGGGTGCTCCATCGCAAAAGAAACTGCCCCCTCCCCCATTTCCCCCTTCCATGAGACCACACGGGTTTTTGGACTTGGTCTAGATGTTGCTGTCTACCAAAGTGGGATAAGAAAAAAAAATTTTATTGAAAATTTGAAGTTGAAATCTATACATTATATTCTCTTTTCACTAATATTAAATTGAAAACTCTTTTTTTGGTATTTGATGATCGAGACACATCATAAATAAAGTGTGTAAGAGCTCATTCCATTAAAATAGAATTATATTATTAAATTTGCTTTGTATTGTGTACGAAGTTGCAGAACACTAGCGCAGCCTGACTAGCCGCCAGTACACTTTTGTAACAAAAGCATAATTATTGCTAAATGCTCTCACATAAGTTCTCACAAATCGTATTTTCAATTATAAAATTTAAAAATTTCCAACAAACCCCACCATTGTTTCGCAAAAAAAAAATATGAAAATAATATTGTATGAATTCTGTATTTTATTTATAAATGCAATAAAAAATATCTTTGAAAAATACGTTTAAATAATCACAAAGTTAAAACTGTCTAATAATCTTAAGAACTATGTCTAAATAATCACGATTAAAAATTGAAGAAAAATGGTTGTATTATTTACAAAATTCGGAAAAAAAAATTAAATAATAAATAAATAATCCTAATAAAAACATTAACTTTAATAAAATAAAAAAAAAACCCCTACTTTTAGCTGAAAAAAAAAAAGAGTTAAAAAATGGCTGTATTATTTACAAAATTGCCGAAAAAAATTAAATAAAAAATGAATAACCTAATAAAAAAAAACTTTAACCTTAAAATAAAAAATAAAAAATGTAAATAAAAAAAAGTTAAAAAAGATGCAATTTTGTGTCCTATGGATTGGTACCTCTACTTTAAAAAAACACTAGTCTATACAATAAATGTAGAAAGCATTCCTCTTCAGAAAACTTTTTGAAAAATACTTTACATTTTTTTTCAGAGAGAGAGAAAGAGACATCAGCCAGAAAAACATTTAGATTCCAGTAAGACAAAAAGAGAAAGCCTTTTCCTCAGGCAAGAATGTATATACTTGTACAGACCACTGACTGCATATACTCGCTAGGCCGCGGGCCTCCTAAAAAAAAAATAAATTTTTTTTTCTTTTATTTCATAAATTCATTCATAGTAAAGGCACTTGTGCTATGTTAAGAAAGGAATAAATACTATACATTCATCTCTTTTTCACTGTATAATTAATAAGAAAGCATAGAAAAATATATTTGAATTTGACCTTTCAAACTTAAAAATATGAATATAAAATTTATTGTTAGTTAAATAATGTTATCAACTTGGGGCTGTGATAGTGACCAGCGTTCTGGCTCTCGGTGCCATAGATGTTTGTTAATGATTCGGCATCCACGTTAAACTGTAGGTCCCCATCTAATTACACTAAATCGTGCAAAAAATGGCCGTAGAGCGACAAACCAAACATTATTTCATAAGGCTTTCTAGAATATTATTGAGCCCGACTCGTGGCTCAGAGTAACACGCGCTGCTGGTGAGCATTAGGGCGGAGGAGTTTTACAATCATATTAGACGAGGATCTACGATTTCAAGTGAATTCGAACCATTACAAACATCCATGATACCGCCGGAACCATGGACCACTGACCGCCGCTCCTGTGGCACCAAGCACCATCGCCCATCAAGCCCCAATTAGATTTCTTACTATGCTAAAATAAAATTACCTTAAATATAAATATAATTTTTTCATAATATTTTATTATACCTTTAATTACAGTTTCATTTAAATATATCAATAATATTAGTGCTGGTATTCAAACAGATAAAATTGCGTAAGAAAAATTTAAAAGTTTAATGGCCGACTCGAGGCTCAATGGCAACGGGAGCCGCTGGTGAGCATTAAGGGTCCTTTCCACCGAGGCGACAGGCGACATGCGGCAGGCAAGAAAATTTTTTTTCGACCCCTTCACAGCGAAATGTCAGAAATAGCATTGCGCCTAGTGAAGTTCCGCTTCGAGTTGAAAGTTGATCAACCCGAAGCGGTGCATTTCAAATAGGTTTCATGTGAAAGTGGGGAGGCTAGTGAGGAGGTCAACTCTTCACGCTTAAAGCCTTACGCCTCGGTGGGAACGAGCCTTTTAGGGTTGAGATTCAACCCACTGGCGACTTTGCTGGAGTTACTGTTTCAAAAAACCAGCAGACTCGATAGCATTTGTGTTCAGCATCTTGCTTCGTTAATCGGACTACCTGGTGGGAGTTTTACGTTTTTCTCCCATCTGATATGCCTAAAAGTCCTCTTGGAAGGCACCTACCCCTTTCTTCAGCTTCACGAAACCAAGTCAGACTTCTATCAACGGGTGCTCCATCGCAAAAGAAACTGCCCCCTCCCCATTTCCCCCTTCCATGAGACCACACGGGTTTTTGGACTTGGTCTAGATGTTGCTGTCTACCAAGTGGGATAAGAAAAAAAAAAAAGAATTTTATTGAAAATTTGAAGTTGAAATCTATACATTATATTCTCTTTTCACTAATATTAAGTGAAAACTCTTTTGGTATTTGATGATCGAGACACATCATAAATAAAGTGTGTAAGAGCTCATTCCATTAAAATAGAATTATATTATTAAATTTGCTTTGTATTGTGTATGAAGTTGCAGAACACTAGCGCAGCCTGACTAGCCGCCAGTACACTTTTGTAACCAAAAGCATAATTATTGCTAAATGTTCTCACATAAGTTCTCACAAATCGTCAGAGAGCGCGTAATAAGTAGAGAGAACATGGAATCTAATGTGAAGATTTAATACTCTAATTAAATAACACACTCTTAATTTAACACTCTCTAACCATTTAATTAGCGACATTAAAAATAATCAGTGGTTTTTTCTTTATTATCAATTTTATATAACATCCAGAAATAAAAAAAAATTTAATAAAAATATTTAAGGAATAGCGACTGGGTAACTCTAGTACAATTAAATCTTATAACACACTGAAATTCACGTGCATTTAATTAAATTGCAAAGTTCAGAGATTTTTTGTTATTTTGTTTCCTTCTGTTCACATTATCGATTTTGATAGCAATTTGGAGCTAAAAAAAATATAATATTTTGAACATATAAGGAAAAAATTTCTCATTATACATATTGTCATTTTGAGAGACTTATTATTTATTTGTGAGGGCCTAGATGGCTGGCGCTCGTTACCCCAGGTTTTGGGTTCGAGTCCCGGCGGTGCCGTGGATGTTTGTAGTGGTTCGGTATCCACTTTAAACCGTAGGTCCCGGTCTAATATGATCTGAGAGCGTTGCGGAGCACTGTTATTCCGCGGCCGTGGCTTATCTTCAAGTTGCACGTTCCCCCTGGGTAATGCAAAGTGAGTAATGTCTGTGCAGCGCTTGCCTTAAGGCATCCAAGACCAAGTTGTCTAAGTGTTGGCCAGCTGCATTAGAAAGAAACAAAAAATTATTTATTTGTTAATGAAATTTATAGTAAAAGGGAAAGATGGATTTAACAAACGATTTCCATAAACAACTGTCTTTTATTTATATTTTACTTTCAATTAATAATATATAATTACTTTTGTATATATTATAAATTCTGACTAAACAATTTTGAATTACGTATTAAGTGAAGAAAAATAATTCATAGGATTCATTATCATTGTGGCGCCATCTATTGGTAATGGATGAAGATATATCCTACTTAATAATAGTAAACCTGGAAATGTAAAAGTACTTGAATTTAATAAGAATGAATTTTAATTTAATAAGTAATAACTTTCATGTTATTAATTTTTTTCTTAAGTGTAAACATGATGTTGTTATGATACAAACACAATAACGTCCTCAAATATACATGGGAAGAAGATAAGAAGCTTATAAGTTGAAAACAGAATAATCTCCTCTTACGCTACAAGAAATTTAAACTTTTATTTAAATTAAACACTCATTTAGGTATTTTAAATGTGTATATTTTTAAATAATTTTATGCAAAAATGCTGGACACTCAATTTTTTTCCAATGTAAAGTCACGTGCACTGTGTTTCATTTTTAATTCTCCGGCTTATAGAATGTAAGTCAATAACGGTTTCAATTTTCTCAAAATATTGTTTGAGGATCAGTTATGTTTATAAAAACTAATTTAGCCGTCACTTAGCATTATATATTCTAGTACTAGTAATGAAAATAGGAATAAAATAAGTTTTCACATGCAAATACTATGGGTGTACCAGTTGCGGATTTTTTTTTTTTTTTTTCGTAATTTTTATTTACGTAAATTAAATTACAAAAAAATCATCTTCTTAATTAATGAAATACATAATTTGTTCGTTGCTTAAATTGAGTTAAAAATTCATTTAAATGAGATGTAACAATTATTTAGTAAGAATTTTAAAAAACTGAGCGATCATCATCTTTAATATAGAAGATAAATGTGCCCCATTTAATTTGCTTGGATAGGGCAGGATTTCCATATAATTTGCATCATTTTTAGCCATTTAGGTACAATTTGGCAAATTTAATCAAATATTGAAGTAGACCTATATTATATATTTATATATCGACCTTTATTTAATTACTTTTAATTTTATTAGTATGCATATTAATTTCAACGTCATATTAATATTTTCATTTAAACTTCATTGTCCTTTATTAATCATTCATTAAGCTTCATTTGTCCTTTTTTAGTAGCTCGTTAAGCGTCATTTGCCTTTTTACATTTGCTATTAAAAGTTATTTATTTCAAAAATAAGTTTCATCACACTCCTCTTACATGTTAGGAAAATATTTTTTTATTTTTTATTTTTTTTTTTATTTCCACTGGAAGATTATGAACAAAGCATGCTGAAACAGAGTTCATGTTAGGAAAATATTTCCTACGTTATTCATGTATTATTTTCATATTTAATTTCCCACACACAAAGGACAACTATATTGTCCTTTGCATGACTTCAAATAAAAGCAAAAGAAAAGTCCTTGCGAAGTAGAAAGATAAGTTTTTGTTTGTTGTTATTTTTTTCTCTATAATAATGTTTATGCAACTAGTTATTCAAAACATTGCTTATTAAAGTAGTGAAAATTACAAAATGAAAATAGCACATGACAAATGAACCTTTCAGATTTACTAAAATAAAAATCAGAAGAAACCAATGCAATGATGCCCCACTGAATAACTTACAAAAACCAAACAATTATGATATATATTTTACGTTAATAATTTTGAAATTAACATATTTCATACTAAATTTAAGAGAAATTAGCCAAAAAATGAGTGGGTAGAAATCTTTTTTTGTTTTTAACCAAAAACTTTTGAGATTAGCAAAAATGGCTAAAATTAGCTACATTTGGCAGTCCTGGGCTATGTTTTTATAGGAAATATATATCCACAGAAATATATGTTTGTAGAAATATATGCCTATGAAAGTATATGTGCAAATACGCCCCAACAAATTTTATTGTCTAGGACCATGGAGAAGCGTTGCGATAATATTTTTGCGCCATCTAGTGTTTCTAGAGGAAACAAGGAAAATTAAAATATTTTATTAAAATTTTTAAAAATATATTTTATTAAAATTAAAATTTTAAATATTGGTAGATTACTGATCTATTATGTAATGTCTAAATTAACACAAAAAATAAGAAAGTTTTGTAAAAGTTTATAAAGAGAAGGTGAAGTTGCTTAAAAATAAATCTAAATTGTGTATATCGTACTACTCAGAATTGACATTATTAAATAAATTCAATATTTTTTGTTGTTGTTATTTCGTAACATATAATAGATCAAAGAAAAAATTGGATCTCTCAAAAAAGTTTCTTATTGCTGTTGTTATAAGCAGCACAAATATGCAATATGTTCACAATTATTAAGTCGGATAAAAGATGTTTATTTGTAAACAAACATCCTTTCATATTAAAATATATATATTATATTTTTATCGTTAAATCGCACATTTCTTGGGTCTAGCAAATTAAGATCTATATCCGAAAAAACCTTACTTCTTTTTTAACTGTAACTACAACTATGAAAGTTTGTAACTAAATTCAATCTCGAAAACAAAACAATTTTTGCCGCAAATTTTACAATAAATATGATTAAACTTAATACTATCCCAAATTTACGAAACACAGCGCTTTGTGCTAACTTAAACAGAAAAATTTTCCTGAATTTGTTCGTTGGTAACAAACTATGTTCAAGAAATTGTCAATCTTTCGAGCAGAAGGATAAAACAGCAAGATATAATCCTATTAATATACAAATGTTATCTAAGAGTCTTCATCGTCAAATATTTGGACAAAAACCTGATTTAATTCAAGATAATAAAGATCTTGAAGATATTATTTCACATCTTAAGAAACATAATTTATGGCAGGCTGTAAGGCTGTTTCGCTTTTTATCAACTTAAATTACTTTAAAAAAAAAAAAAAAAAAAAAATTCTTGTTAAAATTCAAATATTTTTTATATATTCAACAAATATGTGCGGATTTTATGAAAAAATTTTATAATTCAATTCTTGCTTTAATCAATAGATTATTTTTTTCTTTAATAATACATGAATACTATTTCTGATCAAAATTTATTAAAGCATCAAAATATTTTATACTAAATTATAATTAATTCGATTAAAGTATTTAATTATTTTATTCCTTTTTAAATATTTTTAGAAAAGTGTCATCTCAGAAAAAAAAATTTTTATTTTGAAAAAAATTATTTTATTTTTTTTCCTAGAAAACTAGTACTTTACCAGATGTTGATTTCCAGTTACCTCAGTTGCACAATTCAGATATTATCGAACATTTCTATCACATAGCCTCTGAACAAATAAAAGATTACAAAGAGTTATTGCTAGACTTGTCTAACTGTGAACTACCACCAATTCCTCAAAATTGGAAATTTCAGTCTGGTTGGGTGCAATATGATAAATCTGGTACATCTCGAAGTGTTGATTTTCCAGAAGAATCTGCTTTGGTTTTTGATGTAGAAGTTTGTATGAGAGAGGGAAATTTTCCAACAATTGCCACAGCTGTATCGAAACAACATTGGTGAGAAATTTCTAAAAAAAAAAAATTGATTTCTCTTCATATAAATATTAATTTTTTTGTATATCTTATTAAAAATTTGTTTACTGCCATCGTCTTTGGGAAGCCAACAGATTTTAACTGGATTTACTCTGAAAATTCAAAACATAAACAAATCAGAGACCTTTTTTTTTTTTTTTTTTAAACCAATATGAAGCTTGAATTCTTATACCTATAGCCAAAAAACTTAGTGTCTGATATAATTCTTCCAATTTCTTATCCATTTTCCTATTTTGTCTTCAGTCTTTGGTGTAAATCCATCTTAAGAAGCTGTGGTCTTAGGAATTTTATATAAGAAGCTTTGTCATTACATTTTAGCAAATTAGCTTTCTTTGAGTATTATTTGTCATCATTCAATTGTTTTCCACTTTTTCTATTATATAATGTTTTAGAAGCTTTATTTTATCTTTTCATGTTATATATTTAAAGTATAAAATATTTGTTATCAGAAATTTTATATCTATAATATCAGTGTCTGAATTTTAAAGTAGTAAAATTTATATTTCTTCATTTCTATTAAAAAGTTTCAATTATTCATATTGAATTCTACCCCAAGCTTTAATAATTTAAATAAGGATTCTATCACAAGCATTAATAATTAATGTCTAAATTGGTGCTCTCAGTTATATTAACTCTATATTTCTGTTATAATCTTTCTAGTTTTTTTTTTTTTTTTTTTTTTTTTTGTTTTTCTGGTATTTTAATTTTTCATTTAATCATATTGCTCTTCATTTTTAATGTTTTTATTTAGTATTATTTTTAGTAAATTCCATGCAACATAGAAATGCTAAGTGACAGTCTAATATAGAAAAACACTCATAATTATTACGTATTTTCAAGGTTAAGTAATTTAATTATTACATTTGTATCATTGGTTATCAGTATGTTAAACAAAAATATATTTAATTTAGTTATGTATTCATAGCATTGGTGTTATGTGAATACTTATTGTTGTTGAATAAAATCATTAAAATAGTGTATTATTCCAATTTTTCATTTAGTTGTTAAATTTTATTAAAAATTGCAAATTATTAATATTTTCTGCAGCAATAGTAGACAGATGTTTATTAAATTAAAAGTTCAAAAATAAAATTTTATTATCAAAAATTGCAATTCTTTTCATTAAGAAAGAGTCTTGAATATTTTTATTTCTGTGTGCATCAGATAAAAACAATGAAATAAACTTAAACGATCTGTTGGCTTTTTTAAGTTCTAAGAAATACAAATAAATACACACAAATATCTGGCTTTATTGATATATATTATCAAACTTCTCTTTGTCAGTTGTTTGCTTTTACTTATGTTATAATGGTAGAAATTAATTTGTCTTAGATTTTTAAAAAGCTGTTCTTATGGCTATGTGTTTTGGTTTATGATTTTAATTATTATTATTCTGTTTTATTTAATATTTTAGGTACTTATGGTGCAGTGAAAGGTTAACTGAGGATCATTTCAATTGGTCAAAAAATGTTTCTCTTTCAGAGCTTATACCTTTGGAAACAACTAAAAGTGAAATTCAGCTTCCTAAACATAAAAAATGGAAACCAAAAATTATTGTGGGTCATAATGTAGCTTTTGATAGAGCTTTTGTAAAAGAACAATATTTTTAGAGGTATTATATTTGCTGATGGTGCAATATTTTAAAACATGTTATATTAAAGTATTGTGATTTAAATCAAATCTGCATCGTTTATAAAAAAATCTTAGATTTTGCTACAAATAAATATATATTAATAAAACTATTATTATGTACAATAAATCACTTAAAATATAATTATCTTACTTTTTTCTTTCTCAAATCCCCCTTTATTTTGTTCCACTAGAATCATCTGTATGTTTTTCATTTTATATGTAAAAAGAATGTTTGTGTCTTTAATGCAGTTGTATTTATTAGTTAATTTATATGTATTAAACATGTCTGATTTTCTAATTATATACATGTATATATATCTTTAAGAATAAAATTTTCTGATTATTACATTTTGTTTAAATGGGCCAACTGCTGTAACAGATTTTCTATCTTCATATTTAGATAACAATAGAAACAAAAAAACACATAAAAAGTAAAATAAAAATTGGAATATATTCATTTAATCCAGGATGAAAAACTTTTAAATACTACTAGAAAATCTATAATGATAAATCTAAAGCTGTCATATTGACATGTGAGCTTTTTATGAAAAAAGCTATCATCAATTTAGTTGATTTAATTTGATAAAGGATCTTTTTTTTAATCATCTTACCTGTACAGTTTTTTAAAATAAGTTAGTTGGTTTGATTATTTCTAATACTAAAAATTGTTACCTTCATGAAATGTTAAGTTTTTCAAATGCATTTATTTGGAATTATTTATTTCGTACAGCAAACCAAGACTACCTTCCTTGATACTATGTCTCTACACATGTGTGTATCTGGTCTGACGGGAATGCAAAGAGCTATGTCATTAGCAAGTAAAAAAAAGAAAAATGAAAATGGGTTTTTGAATCCTGCAATAGTAAATATGATTTAATGAGTATTTCTTTACGGTAAAATTCATATTTGTGATAATAAAAAAAGTGATTAAAAGTTTCATTTTCCTTTGTCAATTATAACTTTTACTTCCCTAAACAGAATATTCATTTTATGTTCTATTTTAGAATTTATTTTACTGTTGATATTCTGTACTTTTAAAGTTATAATATAATAAAATTATTATATTTTAAAGTCATAATATAGATTTTGTCAATCAAATAAATATAAATGATTTATATGCTAAAAATATTAGATCTATAATTACTATTAACATTCAAAACATTTCATTTTACAATATATTCTAACATATTTTTGTTTATAGCATTGTTATAAAAAATTATGCTTATTTAACTTTTCTTTGCATTTTTTTTTTTTTTTTTTTTTTTTACTAATTGTTTTGTTTTTCTTAATTTAAAAAATTCAAAATTTATATATTGAAAATAAATGTTTAATTATAAAAATTATTTTGTATAAGTCAATATAATTACATATCTCCATATCATAAACTAAATAATTTTATTAAAATCATAAATAATCTCCATATCACAAATTTTTAACAAATATGATATATATATATATATGTGAAAAAATAAATAATGTAATGACAAACATAAAACAAAAAAAAAAAAAATTTTAATCATGATGAAAAATTATCTAAAATTTTTAGATAAGCATTCTACAATGTATGAGGTTTAATTAATTTGCATAATTAATATTATAGCTTTTATTTGTAAGGAGAAGTAAGATATACTTAAATTGCATTCTCTCTCTTTTTTTCTAGGGTTGGTCTTACATTAGTTCTCTAAATAATCTAGGTGATGTTTATAATTTATATTGCAAAGGAGAAATAAAAAAGGCTGAAAGAGAAATTTTTGTTACTGGTACTCTTTCAGATATTAAAGAAAAATTTCAGGTGTAGTAAATTTAAAAGAAAATATTTTCAATTATTTTTGAAATTTTTTTTTTAAATATCTAGAATTTTGTATAACACACTATTACTTTGTAAATCGCTTAAAATATAATTCTATTTGGATTTTTAAGTAAAAATCAATTTTATAAACTTTGGCATTATAAACTGCATAGAGGATTTAATATGTAAAGGTGATTAATTGTTATTGAACTTAATGGAAAGTAATTTAAAGTAGTATTTCAATGTTTTTCTTTATGTCACTGGGTTCAAAATAATTTTTAATATAAACTACTAGCCATGAAAATATTTATTGCTATTATTTATATGTATTCTTTATAAAAAAAAAAAAAAATTACCATTTTTCAAAACATTTTTTTTTCAAAAGTATTAATGTATAATTCATATGGTTTCAAATTAGTTCATATTTTATTTATATAAAATTATAAACTAAATATTTGTTGTTTGTATAATTGAATTTAATTACATCACCTTAAAAGTGTTTTATAAATTAAAAAACTAAGATTTTATTTTCAAGCCTGTGTTTATTCTTTTTATAAAGTGCAACTGACACCAATATAAAGTTGGTATTACAGATTTATTGCTTTCTTTCTATTTAACAATTATACTTACTTAATTTAAATTTCTGCAGGAATTATCTGCATATTGTGCTCAAGATACCTGGGCAACATTTCATGTACTCAAGAAAATTATGCCTCTCTTTTTAGAAAGGTATACTGAAAACAGATTTATAGAATTTTTTTTTTAATTAAAAATCTTATCACAATTTGCCATAATATTTTTATTATTATTATTATTAATATTTTCAACAGTTAAGAACCACAGGCAATTTTAAAAAAACTGACAAGCATTTAATATTTTTATTTAGTAAAAAAATAAATGAAAATCACATTTACATTAACCTGCATTTAAGAATGTTATATCCCTATCAGTTTTTCACTTATTAAAAGCAACTATTATCAGAAGTTAAAAATAATTTATATCTGTGTTATATGAAATTATGATTATAGTTTTTAATTATATTTTACCAAATAAATACTAAATACTACTACTTTGCTGCATTAATTTGCTTAATTAATATTATTTTCATTTCATAGTAAATGGATAACAATATAAAATTATTTTTTGCAATCATGAGACACAAGTTTCTAATATTAAAATTGAACAAAAATTCTTAGAATAAATCAAGTTTTCTTAAAATTTTAAAAATGGTATTAGTTGAATAAAATTTTGTCATTTTTCAGATTTCCTCATCCAGTAACATTATGTGGTCTATTAGAACTTACATCTGTTTACTTGCCTGTTAACCAGAATTGGGAAAGATATATTCATGAAGGTCAATCAACATATGAAGATTTACAGAAAGAACTTAAACTTTCTCTTGTCCATCTAGCAAATGATGCATGTTCATTACTTCCAAATAAGCTGTTAGTCCTTTTATATATATATATATATATATATTATAATTAATATTTTTATATTTCTAGTTGTTCTCTGTATTTTGTATATTTAAAAAAGTTTTTTTTTTTCTAATATGACTTCAAATGTGAATAAATCATGTTATTTAATTCACCATCGTGTACTATATAGATATATATTTAATTTGATATCGTCATATAAATCTTGTAATCCTATAATTTTTAATTTATTTGCATTCTGAAATAGCAGCAGTATTATATGCTATTAAAAAAAAAAAAATAATTTCAAGAGATAAGAATAGTTTCATTAACTTCACTTAACCCACCTTAACTAAATTGTAGTCTTCTCCTTTACACAACATCTTAAAATTATTTAGAATAATATTATCAAGTTTCTTACTGCATTTTCTTTCTTTCTGGTAATTAAATAATAGCAAACATGAAAAGATATGTCATTTATTATACATGCTAATTTTTACAACCATAAAATATTTCATCTGTTTACAAAATAATGCATTACAAAAGACATATTTAATGAAATAATTTATGTTTTATTATATTTATTTATTGTTTTTAAAATGAGTTCTAGGTTAAAATGCATATCTCATTTTATTCATTATTGTTGTTTTAAAAATTTATACTTATTTTGGTGTATATCTATTTTAGATATAAAGCAGATCCTTGGCTGTGGGATTTGGATTGGTCTGTACAGAATATTAAATTTAAAAAAGCTGCAGTAACAACTGTGAAAACTAAACAAAATAAATCACCTAAAGAAAATATTGAAATAAATTCTAAAAATGGTGATATTGTGGAAAATCTTGATTCTAAAGTAAGCTGTTTGGACTTTTCATCTTGTTTTTTTACTGTACTTTGTTTCTTTAATCCATTCTTTAAAGTAGATAAAATTGTTTCAAGATTATTCAGATGTATTATTAAACATTAACTCCAGTAGGACTGTACAACCTTCTGGCAGCATATGTTCAATTATAAAAAATATTAATTCTTTAACTTCCTTTTAAACACTGAGATACTGTATGAACTTATACACTTACTTCTAATAGTTAAGCATGCTGCAATAAAATGTGAAAATTGACTTAGTATTGCTTTGATTGACACAAAATGTGGGAGGGAACTGGCAAATATGTTTACACATGAAACAAAACAAAGAATTGCATAAAAAGATGAAAACAATAATGAATTTTTATAAATTATAAGATGAAGTCATATTTGAGTCATTAACAAAGAGATGTTTAAAGTCAAAACAAATAAATAGACATTAATAAATATGTGAAATAGTAGTGGGTATAGTAAAGTTTAATGTGTGATCATGTATTTCATGAGGTGATCAACCACTGAAAGAAGAATCCAAATAATCACCATTCATGCAGAGCAGTTTGCAACATTGTTGAAGTGTCTGGGGGTGGGAAACATTTTACACATAGCACAGCCGAGAGCATCCCGAGATTTTCAATGGGATTAAAATCAGGCGA
Source organism: Caerostris extrusa (assembly GCA_021605095.1). Classification (NCBI taxonomy): domain Eukaryota; kingdom Metazoa; phylum Arthropoda; class Arachnida; order Araneae; family Araneidae; genus Caerostris; species Caerostris extrusa. The sequence goes on from BPLR01020948.1 coordinate 59,575, forward strand.
GTAGGCTAGCAGATCCATATACGCAATCTCCTCACTCTCCATGTAGTCATGTTCACACCTTTATGAGGATTTGCTTCGTCATTCATTAAAACGATAGCAGGACTAACTGCTGTAATGCATAATCATTTCAACACCATACCGAGCTACCATGAGAGAATCCGATCTAAAGATATTCAGATAGGGGAGATATCCCAATGAAATTTTGCCCATACCATGATGCTTTCACCTTGGAATGCATAATGTTCAGAGATGTTTTAGGGCTGATTCTACATGCCTTCTTGTCATTAGACCCTTTGCATGCTATGTCATCTGTTTGCAGAGCAAATTGCGACTCATCTGTGAGCATAACACTGCCCCAATAAGACATAGTCCAATTGGCATGTTGTCAATGCCATTTTAATTTGCCCTCTGAATTTTTATGGATAGAGTAACACAAACTCAGTTATACGGATGTACGGTCCATTCACGTGTAGCCTTCTGGCACACACACAATAGTGGCAGATATCATCTTACCAATGGATGTTGCCGCCATATATGTCACATGTGGGAAGTTTTGCTCTTAGATTCCACTTGGATACAGCAGCACTATATCAAACTTTTGTGTGTGTCATAACCCTTGAACGATTGGACACAGGTCTTCAGACATTTATTTAACTGGTTAGAATTGTTTCCATGATTGTGAAATTATGGATGATGAACTCCGAAGAAAAAGAGCAACATCTATCAATGATTGTCCTGCTTCATTACGTCAAATAGCACGCCTGCACTAAATATCTTCCATTTGTATAATGTAAGTCATAGAAACATGTCTGCCTTGGTAACAAAACATATGCACAAGTTGTAAGCACTTTTTATCATCATTTACATGCAACTCTTGTAAACTTTCACAATGCTTTCTTTTATAATTGCTGTTTTTGTATTTCTCAATATGAAACCGGGATTGACTATTGCATATTTTCATTCTTCCATATAACTTCACTGCAGCAAATCGCAACATCTCCAGTTCAGATTGGCTTTTGAAAATTAACATTTTCATCTGTGTGTTTAATTTTTGACAGTGAGTGTGTTTGTCTTTAGAAATTATAATAATGTATTAAAACTAAGGAATTTTTTATTTAATTTAAAAAACAATCTATATTTCTATTTTCATCTTCAAATTTTTTTCTCCTGAATAAAATTTTATATTCTGATCAATTATTTAGGAAAAAATCCTAAAAAAAGAAAATTAGTACAAATTTATGTTATATAGTACTCCTAAATTTCTGATTCTTTGTCATAGTAGACATCATAAATTATGAACAATTTATGTTCATAATTATGTTCAAACAAAATTTTCATACATAATTTTTGTTTAATAATTATCATTAGAATTCATATATTTTTGTGTCTTATATGGAACATTTTTGAAAGGTGTAGAACAGACAACCTTCTTGGCTCCACTTTTAATAAAATAGACACTTCCTCTGAAGCATCTGGTATTTGAGTTTTGAGTGCTGTCATTTTACTCTATTTGATTGTTTTACTGTTAACTTCAAATTAAGAGATGTCTTATTCAAATCACTTTTAAATCTTTTTGATATGTTGTTTGTAATCCTTTTTATTATTTTTTTCATTCAGATTTATTACAAAATTTGAAAAGTGTGTATATTTAGTTTGATCTTTTCTAAATTTTTCAAAACTGAAAGTGATATAATTGAAGCATTTAATGGTTAAAGAATGCTTTTATATCATATACATAATTATAATTTCAACTTTTTATTATTTTTATTTAAGTAAAGAATTTTAGATCTTGTCATTTCACCAGTAGGTTGGCTATTAAACATTTTCTCCCATTATATATTGACAATAAGACTTGAAAAATCTTTCCAACATTGATTAGATTTGATGTTTTCTTAAAACTTGATTGAAATTTCTCATATTATTATAAATATTGGTATCTTTGAAAACAAAATTTAATTTGCATGCTACTTTTTTCAATGTGCCTCAAAGCTTTCTGTGGATGTTTTGTTAAAATAATTCTCCTTCCTTCCTTTTTTTTCTTCCCTATGAAGATACTACTCTCTTTTTCTTTATAAATATAAACAAAATACCATTAATGAATGTAGATTGTACTTCAAGCAACTTAATATGAGTTAAAAGTAATTGCTGAAGTACTTATGTTATGTCAAAATATATTTTTAAAAGTTTTTATTTTGAAGAATTCCAGTCACAATTTTCTTTATAATTTTCTTTCACAGAATGAGGAGGAACGAAAGCAGTATCAAACAATATTGATCCATCTCTAAAGCAAATGTATGACACTGCTGCATCTTTAAGAAAGTGCGACCTTTTTTACCTGGTTATCCCATGTAAGACTTTGATCTATTTGCTTAATAAGTTATTAAAAAGGCATTTGCCTTAAATTTAAGAGCTTTTCGTGTTTTAAAAATAATTTTATGCAACACTTTATAATTTAAATATTTTCTCCAATTAAATTTAGGTTAACTATATTAATTACCAATTCATGAAAATTTATTTGTCACATGAATAGCTTTTTTGGTAAGAGGTTTTAAGCTCAAGTCTTACTTGCTGCAAAGGAGGAAATGGTAAATTCTATCCCTTTCCAAATGACTAGGACTCTTAAATTGATAAGCACATATTATTGGGCAATATGCATTACCCCAGCTTATCTGCGTGAGTCTTTTTTGTGTTTTTCCTAACATCTAATGTAATTAGATAATTAGACTTGCAGGCAAGCATGTGAGGTAAATATTGTGATACAATCTAATACAAATTATGTGGTATTGATTAAAAAATTAAAGGAAAGATGATGGTTAATTTATAATTTTTGGGTTTTTAAAATTACAGTGCTATAGATCAGTGGTCTCCAAATTCCTTTGATAGCTTACCCCCTAAGCTAAATAAAAGTTGTACCCATGTGTGTTGTTAAAATTCAAATTATTTATTATGTATTTATTTTAAACAATGTACATGCATTTTAATTAAATTACAAATTTACATTTTTAGTTAAAATTTAATGGTGCAATGTATTTGCATTTGTTTAATAATGTTGGGAAAGTCTGGTTGGACACCTTCTGTTAATGCAATTCAAAGATCCGGTTCTAACTTTAACTTATTTTTATACTTGATTTTAATTGTCGTTATTACAGAAAATACAACTTCACACAGGTATATAGAACAAAATGAAAAGATTTCATTCTTTGCTATACTTAATAAATCTGAATATTCGATTTCCACTCCCACCCATCAATTATGAAAATATTTTTCATTGTAATGTTGGACCTTTGTTCATCATAGCCCTCAGCACTTCATGAGAGAACCTCACACTCATGTTACACATGATTATACACTAGCAAATGATTATGAGTCTATGTCTGGTGTACCCTGGCTACACAGTGTGATACCTCCAAGTATCACATTGTGTGCCCTCTGAGGTTTGTGTACTCCACTTTGAGACACTGCCATAGATACATAATATAAAATATGAATATTTTATATTATGTATCTATGGCAGCTATTAAGCTATAGGATAAGCTATGGCAGCTATAAAGCAGCGATAAGCTATAGAATTTTAGATGTTTTTAAAAAACACATATGGATGTGTTTTTAAAACATCTAAAATTCTGGATAATTTGGACAGGCTTAATGTGCAGAAATCAATATTGCATGTACCACAATAGGCTGATATAAATGAAGATGTTAGATTTAATTATGGTCCATTTGTGATTTCTGTGCTTCACGCCAGAAGTCATCTGTTGGATTTAATCTTTCAGTCAGAAACTAGATAATGAAAAATCTAATGAACATATTAGCCTAAGCAAAAATGTGTTAAAAAATGATAATAAAGACAAAAATAAAAGCATTAAAGAAAATTAAAATGTAGGCACATGTATATATGTCATAGGCACATATACTTGTCAGTCTGTAGGAAAATTAAGTGTAATGAATTTGTTAAATTTGTTTTAAAACAATAACTTATTATATTTATATATATATATATGAACTGTAATATTTCAGTTGTTTTATTTCAGTGTCATCAATAATATATGTACAAATATTTTTAACAAAAGATTTATTTCTAAAATACATTATTTAACTCTTCTAAATTATAGTAAAAATGGAAAATATTTCGTATTCTTTAGAGTATATGTTTAACTTAACTAATATATCTTCACTTCTTTCTTAAAATGTGCATCAGATGGTACAGAGAACTCTGTGATAAAACAGGTATGGATGATCTGACTGGGAACCTGGTCCTTATCTCATCAGTACTCAGGTAGCTGTATTTTTACCCTGGTGTAAACTTTTAAAAGTTTTATTTGAAAAAAATTTTTCTTTGATATTTTCTTTTATTCTGATAATTTTTTTCTATAGATGCGTGTGGTTCCCAAGTTAATGCGTATGACTTGGGATGGATTTCCATTATTTTATGATGATAAACATGGATGGGGATATTTAGTTCCTTTTATAAAAAAAGGAGATGTTCCAGAATTTACAAATTTTCCTCTAAAGTATGTATTAAAAAAAGTTCTATTAATATAGTTAATTTATGTAAATGAAATATAAAAAAATTCTTTTGCATTATTGAGAAAAGTCAAGATTACCAATTAACATGTGATATTTTTTTATCCTGCATTAGTATGCATGCTTTATAAGGAAAGATAGAATGGTATGATTTATGACTAAATGATATCATTTGATAGTTTATAATTAAATTTTCTTAAATACCTTTTCTTAATGAGTAATTTTTTCAATCATTCAAACCATTTGATTTTACTCCAATTAACCTGTAAACAATGCTACTATATTTATAAAAAAAAATTTGAAATGAACAAAATAAATAAACCTTTCAGAAAATCATTAATGGAATATTTAAAATTAAATTCTCTGTATGATTATGCATACAGCAGTGATGCTTTCTTTAGATAAAAGAAAAGTTTTTGGTCTCTTTTTTTTTTTTTTCTCCTATTTATTCTAAATCACTGTATTGTGAAATGAAGTTATTTAATATTAACACATAACAAAATATGATTCTGCTATTGATGGTGACAATTTTAATTAACACAAAAGTTAAAGCTATTGGTCTGTAAGAGGTAATGGAAGGGTTGTTAGGGTTAGAATTGGGATGATTTGCACAGTGAATCATCCTTCTAGAATATTACTGATGAACCAAATATTATCAAAAAAGTGAAGAATATTTGTCACGAAGATTTTTAATTTAACTGGATTTTTCTATTATATTGTGATAAATCTTTCAGTTTCTGTATGATAAAAAAAAAAAATATAAATGTTTTTCAGCTAACTGACATTGAATACTTTTAGTGCAATACCTTTGCAACATTTTTTTTTTCACTTTATATACTTACTAATTTGCCGATGATTTGTGCTTTCTGCAATTGGTTTTTAGAGCTTATGTCAAAAGTAAAAAATCATATTAATGGGACTCGGTATAAAAAATAAAGAATTCTTTGCTTTAATATTGACCATATATGCCTTATTTTGGTTAGTTATCAAATTTAATCTTTTAGCTTCCAATTCTAATGAATGGTGTGAACACTTTAAGTGTATAACTTCTCATGACAGTATCACTGTCATCAGCAACTACAAGGACTTTCGTGCCTGTGTTAAAGATAGTGCCTCTTGTGTTAATTCTTGGATTTCGATGAGCTTCTCTGTGATTTTAAGTAACAAGCAGCTTGCCTGACACAAATTTCAACACTCAGTAGTTATAAAAAATGCATCTGAATCTGAATTTTTTCACATTTTGATACAATAGTAATGTTAGTTTATTTTAATTATCACTATTGAATCTTTGTAATGTTATATAAAATCTATAGTGTTTTATCTCTCAGTGTTAGGGCATACTTGACTTATGACAAGATTCTGTTTTTAGTACTCTGTAAGTTGAAGACTTTTATATTTAAATTTAACTGGCTTTCAGATTTATAGAATCTGACCTTTTACTTGCTTTAATCTATTTATCCATATTTCCATTTTAATATGTAAACTTAAAACTTTTTGCTGCATGTGATAAATTTGACAAAAATTGCATATGAAATAAATATTTTGATACATAAGACTTGCATACCAAAATCTAACTTATGTGATAATTAAGCGTGTTTAAATTGGAAAAGCAATTATTGCATAGTGTTGGGAAAAAACTAGTGTATAATTTATGATATGATATGTTTATATATGAATATTTGTATGTATGTATTTATATGTAAGTGTCAAAGTTAAAATGAAATATTTTTAATAAAAATTTCCAATCATTACACAAGATTTATTTATGTAATAAGGTTTAGTATTTTTATTATTTTGATTTTGATTTCTTCCTTTTATGACTTTCAGTTTATTAACAATTTTGTTAAACTTGTGAAATATTTCTTAGGATTTTATTACAACTTGTTGGAAATAATAAAATCGAGGCATCTAAAGCTGAGCAAAATATTGATGCATTTTGGTCAATAATTGCTGAACCAAAAGAAAGTGGAAAAGAAGTGTCTAAACTTTGGGAGTCAGTCTTAGAAAAAACAAGCAAATGAAAGTAATTATTTTTAAATATTTTTATTATTGCAAGTCATTGAAATTGAAGTCGTAAAAAGCACTTATGAAGATATGTTAGATGTAATTTATTAAGTTGATGAAAATAGAGAACTGGGCCCTTTTTACTTAATGATTCTTTCATATCATTTAGAACTATTGAACTATTTTTTATAACGATAACAGCAATACAATTAAAAAGAAAAATGAATCTAAAAATAGATATCTGCATTTTGAAATTTCATGCTTGTTTTCCTGTTAATATTTTTTTTAATGTAAATAAACTTTGATTCAAAATTATTATTGGACAAATTTCTGAAGAAATTTGTGGCAAACAAATTAAATTAATATTTTGATCTATAATATTTTTTTAAATTGTTAAGATGTTAGGTAATATTTACATAGGTTTACAAATCATTAGATTGCAATGGTTTCTTAATTTTTTCTATTGTAAAAGTTGCTGTGAAAGCATACATGTAAACATTAATTAAGAGTATATATATAATAATAATTCATAATTAATTATTTCATTTTTAAAAATTGAGGGGTGTCATTTATTATTATTTTTATTTTATTTAGGCATACCTTTTTATTATTTGTAGGGATTTATAATTTAAATAGATTATTATTATTATTTTAGAAATTCTACAAAAATGGAAAACTAGAACATTATGGTACTGGCCCACATGATGTTGGTATTGAAGGTTGCTGGTTTTATCGCCTTCCCCACAAGGTAATTTGGGATTTTATTATTTTTTTTTAAGACTATGCAAATTAAGTAGCAAAAAAAATTTCTAAATGAGATTTTTATTATTTAGAGCTTATGAACTACAACATTTAAAATTTTGCAGGATGGTCCTCATAAAAGAGTAGGGAATCCATTATCAAAAGATTTTCTGACTAAAGTTGAAGACGGTACCTTAAAAACATGGGGTAAAGGACAAGCTGACCGAGCTCTTTTATTGAGCAAAATGTTATCTTATTGGAAAAATGCTCATGAAAGAATTGGGTAAATGTAAAACATTTTATGAAAATTTATGTGATTATTCCATTTGTAATAATATTTTAAGCATTAATAACATGTTTCTACTGCGTTGTGCTAAATTAAATAAATAAATTATTAAAGACATGTAAATGAATGATGAAATATTATTTCTAATATTATTATTCTTTCTTTTTATAGATCACAAATGGTTGTGTGGCTCAACAGTGAGGAATTATCTGAAACTATCAAATGGTATTTTTTTTTTTTTTTTTTTTTTTTCATTTATATAACTGTAGAAATGCTATTTTTTGTTCTTATTGAGGTTTAAAGATAAATTATTATATTTTTGTTTATGTGACAGTAATGAAGCATATGATGAAAGTGGATTATATGGAGCAATCTTACCCAGGCTTGTACCAGCAGGAACTGTTACAAGAAGAGCAGTGGAACCTACTTGGCTTACAGCAAGCAATGCTTATGTGAATTTATACTTCCGTTCATTGAATTAATATTTATCTAATGATTTGTTTTATGATATAGACAAAGCATAATTTTAAAGTATAAAAATATATTGAAATGAAAAATTCTTTTTTTTTTTTTTTTTAATTTATTTATCTAGAAAGATAGAGTGGGTAGTGAACTAAAAGCAATGATACAAGCTCCTCCTGGCTATCATTTTGTTGGTGCTGATGTTGACTCTCAGGAATTATGGCTGTCAGCTATATTTGGAGATTCAAAATTTGTAGGAATTCATGGTACTTTATATTTTTTTCTAAAAGATAAATGGATCATCAGTGTTTGTTTATTTATGAAACTCTGTGTGTGTGTTTAAAAATTCTTTTAGCTTGCCTTACAAATTTATTAAAAATTTTTATAATAAACATATTAACACTTCATTATTAAAAGAAAACTCATTATTTTACATCACATTTAAAATTATTATTAATCATAATTTGAAGAACAAAAAAATAAAATTATTTAAATGATTTTAAAGTGTCATAATAAGAGAAAAAAATTCTTCAATTTCATCTCCTTGTCTATTTAATTAAATTTCCATAATGAATTTAGTGGTATCATTAAAAGAATTTATTTGGATGTTGTAAAAAAAAAAAAAATCTTATCCACTAGGATGCACAGCTTTTGGATGGATGACTCTACAAGGGAAAAATCTGAAGGAACAGATATGCATAGTAAAACAGCTAAATCCGTCGGTATTACTAGGGATCAAGCTAAGGTTTTATATATCAAATTTTTTTAATTTCAATTTTTTATTTTCTAGTATACATGAAAATGATCTTTTAAACTTCAAAATTGCATTTTTTTTTTTTTTTTTTTTTTTTTTTTTATCAAAATGAAAGTTTCATATATGATGATGATTTAAACTGAGAATAGAAACAAACAATTTGATTTAATAAGTGTTGGGTTTTTTTTTCCTCCAGTATACTTTTTAACATTTATGAATTTATAATATTGTCTGCACTACAGAGGGTATTAGTACATTAGATCAATTTGAAGGTCTTTTAATTTTCTACTTAATGTGTGTGTGGTGGATTTTTGATAGGAAACTAAGAAAGACATTGCATAAATTTTCCAGATTTGTATTGCATTTCATTCCTCTTTAAATCTTTTTCATAGTTTATTGATTGTGGTAGACTCACTCTTAGTGAGAACTCTTTTCAGTTGGGCAATGATACATTAGTCCATTTCCATTTTCTTTTTTGATTTTCCATTGTGACAGCCAATAAACTTCTTACTAAAACTTTCTTTGCATTCATGAAACTAAGTTTGTACTATTTTTATAATAAATGCTACTTTTTGTTGCAGTCGTTGTAAGTAAATTTATAGTTCAGGAAGGATCATAATGATTTTTAATTTATTTTCTACTAAGATGTTTTAACACAATTTCTACGACAATTTTTGTGTTCAACCAAATATTTATATAAAAACTAGTGCATGTTATATTTTTCAAGTTTTTTCAAGCTGTAAATCTACTTGTTATTTTGTGTATTGAAGTTAAAATGTATGTATATAAACACTTTGTAATTTATTATCTGAGTTATTACTAGTTACTTTTATTACTCAAATTTTTATTTTAGAAACTTTGCGAATAATATTAATCTTTTCAATCATGTGCCCATTTAAAAGTATTTATGGATTTTTTTCTTTTAATAATAGTGTTGTTTATTTTACACTTAGAAATGTTAATCTTATGCATTTCACAATGTCTTTGATTTACAGAATATAAATTTTTGTCTATGGAAAATGTAAAACATATCCTTTGATCTGAAGTTCATTTATATTTAAAATTTTTTAAAGAAATATAAATGGAAAGCTGAAAATATTTCTCATTTTAAGTAATATGCTGTTATCACAAATCTTTATTCTGCAACATTTACATTTTTTAAATCATTCTAAAAATTTATTATTATTTTCTGTTAGTTTTACTGATTACTTATTTTTCAAATTCTTTTGTTTCAGAATCAAAGTGTACTTCTAAATTTCTATTATAAAGTTCAGATATTGTCTTGAATTATTATTTTTTCCATATGTTAGTGACATATCCAGTATATGGATATTGTAATCTTTATTAATAGCCATTACCTTTACATCCCTTCCATCTAAAATGAGTTACATAAAACATAAATGCCCCCATTGATGCAGAAATATTGAAATAATTTTTGCTTTTTTAACTTTTGTACTATTCTTGTATAAAAAGAATAGTACAAAAGTTAAAAGTTAAAAAACGAAAAAGACAAACGAAGAACAACTAACGAAGTTCAACAGAAAACAACAACTCTCTTGAGTTGTTCTTCGTTGAAGAAAACAATATGTTATTTGTTCAATTAATGATATCATTCTATTAAAGTAACCGGAGGTACGGGGGATTCTAAATTACCAGGAACTCCTTAATAAACACAACATTTGCCTTTGTTAAGTTGCATACATATTGATACATTTTATTAGCAAAAAATAATATTTCCATTATCGCATGTACATAACAATTCTAACTTATTTAATGAAGCATGTTTTTATGTTTTATTTATATCAAAAGTTTGTGATTTTTTCTCTTATCAGAAGAAATATGTGAGAGAAGGTTGCTATAAGCATTTCAAATATGAAATGTTAAGTTTTTTTTATTCCTGTTTTACCAGAAATACTAAAAATGCTTCCCCCTTCATTCTATAATTCTTAAATTAATATATTTTGTGTTCATTAAAATGTGACTTCATTAATTCAATTTTTTAATTAGTATATAAATGAATTATTTATTTCTCTAATAAGCTTTGACATCAAATTTAATCTTTTTTACACTTATATATAGGTTTTAAACTATGCAAGAATTTATGGAGCAGGAAAACCTTTTTGCTCAGAGACTTTTGATGCAGTTTAATCATCGCTTGACTTTGGATGAAGCTAAACAGAAGGTTAAAAAAATTTATTCTGAAACAAAGGGTGTTCAAAAGTAATTAGGCTATTTTTTATAATTTTCATTACTGTAAAATTAAACTTGTATACACTTGTGAATGAAAATATATTATTTACTTTAGTAAGTATTTAACAGAGAAATTAATAATTAGAATGAAATAATATAATAATATTCTTCCTTTTTTTTTTTTTTTATATATATATATATATTAGATTATTTAGAAAAACCAATTATTTTCTCTGTTCCGTTGATACAGACATACTTTAAGAATAATACTGATTTTTCTAATATATATATATTAATATTTTCAAAGCACAGTTTTCATTGTGGAATTTTTCTTTATCAGGATTTGTATGGAAAGGATTTACCAAAGAGTTTTTTATGGAATAATTTTGTAATAGTGTATACCTTTTGAGGAAAGTCAGGGTGTTTTTTTTTTTTTTTTTTTAAAAAAGATAATGAATTATATTTGCAATATATTTAATATTATGTTACATACATTTAAAAAAAAATCCTTTTTATAAATTTGTCAATTATTATTAATTTTTACTGCACATTCCCCCTCTGTTTGAACAAGTTTTGGGATCATATTTTTTTGTTATAAAAATAAAGCATTAACAACAGAAATGCACAGGTTGCAACTCCACAGTTACATGACAGCTGTTGATTTGCTAGGAGCCAACCTTACCTGTTTTAAATTCTATATATGTTAAAAAAGATTGATAATTTCATATCAACAATAAAAAAGTACTTTTCATATTTTCAAGATGTAAAACATTTGCTAGATTTATTTGAACACTATTTATATTTTGTTTAAAATGCACCAATGGATCAGTATAACTTGAAGTCATTAGCATTCAATATAGCAAGAACCTGCTATATTTAATGACACTTTATAAATTGTTTATGTGTAATGCATTAAAATGGTTTCTTCAAGTCTGCAAATATATGTGAATAAACTTTCTTGGTCATTAGTATTAAAAAATCCAAAAGTCATAAACACTTGACTTAAAAAATTTCGAATTAATTTTGTGCTTGACTTACAAAAAATCAAACCAAATGTTAAATCATTTTAGTATGTTTATTTTATTTAATTTTATTATTCTTCATATTATATGATTAATAAAAATGTATAATATGTGGTAAATTTCATGTATTTTTTTCTAGCAATTCTCTTATAAATCACTTGATTGTGGTCTTAGCAAATCTGTAAATCCCTGATTAGGAGCAAAGTATTATTTTAAAATAGCAACATGCTGTATAAAACTAATATATGGAATCTTATAAAGGATCAAATTTTATATTATACCAATTTTTTTTGTTAAATATTGAACATAATAAATTACAAATAGATATTTAAGCAGGTATTTTTATCCAAATTTGAAATATATTAAAACATAATTAGTTTTTAAATCATATATAGTTTTTTTTTGTTTTATTTATTCCCAAAGTTTAAAATTTTTTTGTATTATTTATCAATATATTTCCGGTGAATAAATACAATTAGAGTTATTTATTTGTTAAAAAATACATATTTATTGATTTTTTTTTTTTTTTTTTTAATATGTATAGATTTCATGCAGGTAATGATGAAGTGAATGATAGTGGCTTTATCTTTACTCCAGGTGATCCAAGAAGGTTGTGGGTGGGAGGAAGGTAAGAAATAAAATCATTTAGTTTCGGATTAATTATTGCTATTTATTTACTGTTTTATTGTTGTTATTATTATATAGGATCAATTAGGAAAACAATTTGAAAAATTACTTTTAATATGTCATTGAACATATTTATTTCTTAATTTTATTAAATTGAAATAAAACACAAATTGGAGAAGTACACTATAATAGTCAGTTTCAGAAAATTAATCATAAAATTCACTCCATGAAATTTGGTTTTTGATTTCCTTCTAGGATAAACATTTTTTTTTTTTTTTTATCCTTGTCTTTCAACGTTTGTGTTAGTAAATTTCAAAGTGATACATGCTAAAAATTATGAAGACAATTATAAGCTAACTATTAAAAATCTTAATATTAAGCATACAAAAAAATTCTTGTTATTTTGGCTCACTAACATATTGACAGAACAATAAAACTGAATTCTAAGTATATTTTTTCCCTGGAAGATGAGAACATATGCCTCTTTTTTTAATTTTAGATTTTTAATCAAATAAAAACAATGCTGTCTTTGAAATATGTATGCATGAACATTTTTTTCTCAGTCGAAATATAATATGTCTGTAGAAATTAAAATTGTCTTAATAAAATATTTTGTAACTTGAACTTATTCTGAGTAATAAATTATTTTTGATAAATTTGGTATTCTTGAGTAATTTAAAATTTATTACAGTATTCATTCTCAAAATTTACCATTTATTGATTGGAAATATATAAAATACAATTAAAAGGATCATTAATTCCAATTCTAAATAAATGAAAAAAATATAAACATACATTACATAAGAAGATGCACATTTTTAGATATGTGAAAGGGTAACTAGTCAACAAAAAATGAATTGTGTTGTTAGGAGATACATGATCTTAGTATATCAAAACAAAAATCATCATGATTTTGATTGGAAAAATTCATATACTGACCTAATTTTGGATATAAAATGCACTTGTACATGTAATTTTTAAAAATATATACTATATTATTTGTTTTAACAGTGAATCTTATATGTTCAACAAATTAGAGGATATAGCCCTTTCTTCTCAACCAAAAACTCCAGCTTTAGGATGCAGAATAAGCAGAGCTTTAGAACCTAAAGCTGTTGATAGCAATGTAAAGTTATTATTTCTCCATTTATGGTTTAAAACTTTAGAGTTGAGACAAGAATAATTATTAAAATCCTAAAAGAATATCTTTTTTTAATAAGAAAAATAATTTAATGGTTATTAATTTTTTATAATTTAATGTTATGTTTACAATTGTATAATTTAATGTATGTTAATTAAATCAGAATTTTTTTAACTCATTTTTATTATATATATATATATTACAAGTAGTGTTCTAAATTAAAAAGAGTTTTCCCTTTCAAAAACTAATGTTCAGATTATAAAATCAAATAGGTATATGTGTAACACTAATTGTGAGGAAAATTCACAAGCACCAAATCAGATAGATTCAAACAGGATGGCTTATTAGGTGAGAAAAAGTCATTTAAGAGGAGTTTTAATTATAATAAAAATAATTTAAATTGCTAATAATCAAAATTTTAAATTGCATAATATTACGAAAAACTACATTAAAAAAATTCCACAATAGCCATTAAACTTTTTTTCAAAATTTTTTTGTGTTGTATATATTTGATTTACATTCCTAACAAATAATCCTTTCAGTTGTTTTTGTTTTCAAAATTGATGTTTACCTTTCCACACAGTCAGTGGTCAACTATATAGATGATCGTGATGTCTATATATAGATGATCACATGATCATGTTAAGATTTCAGTCCTAAGTCAAAAATAGAGCTTAAAATATCAAACAAAATAATTTTAATAGGAGTACAGTCTCCTTTTACCATGTGAATTCACACTGAAAATTAGACAGTTTGTGAGTCTCTGAAAAAATTGATGTCATTCCACCAATGGTACCAGCAAGCTAATATGGTTTATGGGAGTGGAATTTGAGTTCCAATTCTCTTCCCTACAGCATCCTTGACAAGCTTTATAGGTCTTAAATATGAAGATTTAGTTAATCATACCATCCTGTGAATAATCTTATTGTGTAGAAATTTGTTGACTGTATTTAACCTTTATGGATATGCGTTGTCATTCATTAAAATGAAATAAATCATGATCAACTTATGAAAAGCGGAGAACATAAGATACCAAAATTTGATTTCTATACTTCACAGCAATCTCAGAACCTCATACAAAGATATGGAGGGTATTCCCATTCAACATAATGCCTACTCAGATCATGAAACCTTCGTTGGCATAGTGGTTTCTTTCTTGGATGTTGGAAGATGGGCAGGAAGTCCCTAGTTCTCTCCAAATGAATATATATTGGAATTCAATGACTTGCATAATAGTCCTCTACTTATCTCTAGTTCAAAGTCAATGCTCTCTGCGCCATACTGAGTTGGATCTCCCATGTGTAGGTGTACTTTTAATGCAAACAATAGGTTTTCTTACAAACGTGCCTCTCTTTTTCACCCTTCTATAAATTGTAATCCTTGAAACTGATTTCTTTGGTTGTATGAAGATCAGGGAAAGGGTTAGGAGCTATTGCTCTCTTATTATGTCTCACTGTAATGGACAAATATTGACCTTCTAGTCAATCTTTATCAAATTTTCTCTTGTGTATCTAATATGCTTAAACTGTTTCTATTAATTTAAACATGATACTGAGCATTATATTTAAATCTCCAGCAATTACACTTGATTTTGCTTTGATTCCTATCTCCCCCACAATTCACCATTAATCATCTAAATCTAAGATTCCCAAACTTATTTGCCATACCACTTCCTTTTCAGAAATAAAAATAATTTAATATTTCACCCTCCCTAAAAATCAAGCTTTCTAAGCCAAAAAATGAAATTATATTGTAAATAAAACATGGTGAATTGTGAAATTATTTATTTAAAAGCAACCATAATAACATTTGCATTACGCTTAGAAAGTTAAGAATATGAAAATAATATTACAAATTATCTGAATGAGTTGGGTAGAAGTGGTGTGTTATTATCAAAGAATTCATCTTCAACTATTCTTATTAGCAGTATTCTTAAATATTTGCTATTTATACAAAAAAAAAAAAAAAAAAACTCACAGCAATAGAGAGCCACTTTCCACTAAATATGAAGAAATTAAATTTAAAACTTTTATTACGTCCTATGACACAAATTAACCTAGATATCTGCTTTTGCAGCTAGAATTGTTGGTAGCTATCTCTTTGAATAGTTTTTCTATATCTTCTCCTTTTTTTTATGCTTTCATGATCCTATTATTTTTTATTATACACCCAAAATTATTATCTCCTCTTCAACACTGCTGTTGTATAAAGAACATAGTCTACCCATTTCAGGAAAGTGATCTGAGATACATTGGTTACTCATTTTAATTGTTTGCTTACAATTTTCGGCAAATGCTGGAATAAAACAAAACATTACAAAATTCAATGAGGTTGGTGAATGAGCATATTACAGAAATTGTCACATGCTCTGATCATAAATTGTGATAGTAATTATCTCGAACTCGTAATTGAAATTGTAATATGCTCATTCACTTACCCTCATTGAATTTTGTAATGTTTTGTTTTATTCCATCATTTGTGGAAATTATAAGCAATTAAAATAAGTAATCACCAATACATATATCACTTCCTGAAGTGAGCTACACTGTCCTTTAGACAACAGCAGTCTACTCCTCTATAATACTTACATTGTATTAATTTTACCTTTTTTTGAAAAAAATCAACAAAAAATATGTAGATTTTCTTAATTTTGAACACTATTGCATGTAATTACCTCGAACTTGTTTTTAAATAAAACTGCCTATTTTGATTTTTGATAGGTACCAAATAACAAGATGAAAATTTGTTTTAATGTGTATTAAGAGTAATAAATATTGTTCGACAGATTTTATTCATTTTGTTATATAAATATATATTTATATTTATATTGCATATTTTCTTTATTATACAAATTTGTTTACTTTAATTTAATTTTTAGATATTGAAAATGTATAATTAGCAGATATGACTCTACAGAAAATAAAAATATATTTTTTTAATATAAATAAATTTTAACTAATATAAATTTGCTAAAAATGCAATCATCATTCTTACCCAGGAGTTCCCAATAATGTTTTTCTTATTTTAAATCATCTAGCAGTAAACAATTTTTTTTTTTTTTCCCCCAACAATGAAAAAAAGTTTTATTTAATTAAAAATTACTAATAAAAATAATTTTTCGAATTTTCTGCTAAGAACCAATTAAAAGAAAATAAATGGATTTTAGGTTAATACACAAAAAAAATCTCTTGCTTGATATAAATAGACTAAAATGTTAATTTTGACCAGATTATAAAACAGTATTTATTTAGATTATTCACTATGTGACAACTTTTATTTTAACATTTTCAGTTCATGACAAGCCGCATTAATTGGGTGGTTCAAAGTTCTTGCTGTAGACTTTTACATTTAATGCTAGTATGCATGAAATGGCTTTTTCTGAGTTTAATATTCAAGGAAGATTTTCAATTTCTATCCATGATGAAGTTCGATTTATCTTGTGAAAAGTGAAGACAGATACAGAGCTGCATTAGCACTTCAAATTACAAATTTGCTTACTAGAAGTTTCTTCACTTCAAAATTAGGAATGCATGATTTACCTCAGGTTTGTTGATCTTAAATAATTTAATATTTTTTTAAATATATTATAGGATTTTTTTTTTTTTTTTTAATATCGTTTAAAAAAAAAAAAATTTTAAATCCTTTTGACAATCAGTACAATTAGGCATGAAATTCACAGGCTAACATAAATCTCATAGAATGAGATGAAAGAAAACAGCTTCATTAGTGAAGAAATTCAAAGCTGTTTTAGCCGTATCCTTAAATGGGATAGAGAAAATGTGGTTTCTATTGAAAATTGTGTGTGTATATATATATATAACGTTTATTTATTTAAAAATATTTTGTTGTGCAAATTTTATTTTTGTCTACATTTTCTATTATTCATAAGAGTACCAAATTCTTTTCCCCAAAAATAATGGAACATTGTTTTTTGAAGGAGTTTTGCCCCACTATTTCTAAAAATTATTTTGTGGTTGATGTAATTGGGTAAAATAACAGGAGAAAAGCCATGTTGTTGAACTCATAAAACTTAAATCATTTACTAAGGGTTGGCAGGGGGTGAAGAGGTACCCAGAATTAAAAAATAAAACTTAGTTTCTGATTTTGTTTCTTGCAAATATTTAATTTGGTTCCGACAAACAAATAAAAAATGATTGATTTCTTACAAACTGTATTTAGGTTTGAAGCTAAACTTCAGCTTTTAATCTAAAAATATAATCATTTTCCCCAAGAAAAAAAAATTGGAAAAATTACAAGCAGATTTTGAATTTCCAATTTCTAAAAGTGCCTGAGAATTTAGTCCATGCTTAAATTTATTTCTATAATTTGTTGTGCCAAAGAAATATGCTTTACCATCTAATTTCAATTTTTTGAACTATATATTGCTGTGAATTTTAAAATCAAAATATTGTTCACAGATAACTAATCAGCATCTCACAGCAATTGTTTATCATATTTAAAAGATTTTTTGGCCAAAGGTCTCTGTTAAGGTGATCTATGATGGCAAATATAACTTAATTATGTTAAAAAATAAGGGTTTTTTAATAAGCATAAATATTAACATTCTTGAATTTGAAATAAATACTGCCTTTTCTAACTATTTCTGAATGTACTGCTAACTTTTGTTGTTGTTGAGGCAGTTACAATTCAAAATCAAACATTGCTAGATAAATATTATGTTGTGTTCAATATTTCTATGCAAAATCATTTTAATAATGAAATAGAACTGGGAAGGCTTGACAATATTTTCTCTTGTTAGAGGGGAAGCTGAATTACTGGCATAGAGAAATTATCTAATTTTTTTAAGTGTCCCCCAATCAGAAAAATCTATTTCATTAAATTCATTCTGTAAGTGAGATTGCACAGAATGGTGAAAAAGATTTTTTTTTTTTTTTTTTCCCTCCATTTCTAGGCATAAGAATGTGATAAAATTTGCAAAATGCATCTATATTAAAAGTTGATATTTTACCTTTCAGTCAGTAGCATTTTTTCAGTTCTGTGGATGTTGATAAAGTTTTGCGAAAAGAAGTTCATATGGATTCTATCACACCTTCAAATCCTCATGGTTTAGAAAAAGGTTATGGTATACCTTCAGGTAAAATGCTTAAAAAAATATTTATATCATGGATTTAATATTATATATTTTTAAATATTTATTTTTTTCTTTCGTAACAGGTGAAGCTTTGGACATAATTGAAGTTCTTAAAAAAACAAATGGTGGTCAACTTACAGACAGTAAAAATTAAAAATGATTTTGAACTGTAAATCTGGCAACATCTTTGAACTGAGAATTAAATTCATTAAGATCTGAAATATTACTCATTCATCTGAAAGGATGTTATAAAAAATACTTGTAAATTTGAAATGTATATTTTTTTCATTAAAATCCCCATTATCATTTTGAAGAAAATTTGCATTAGTTTTTAGTTGTTCATAGCATATTAATGCAATTCATACTTTTATTCTATTTAAAAGAAATAAACAAAATTTATAACCTTATAAAGGTCATTAAAATTTTATTATTAAAAAATTAATTAGAATATTATATACTTGCAACAAAGTGGAAATGTGTATATTTGTTAAGTAAAAATGAAGATAGAAACTTTTAAATACTAGCAATGATAATTAAGAATATGTTAGATAAATAAGACAATACTAACAATAGCTTCTAACAACATTTAATGGCATCCTGAGAAGATAATCAGGCCACATATAAGGAAATATTCTATACTAACAATTGGCCATACTTCTTAATTCTCCAACAATATCCTCTACAGGTGGTCCAATTTTCTGTACATCAAACAAAAATAAATTTGCTTTCCATTCACAAAAATATAGCCATTTCCTATAAACAACAATCTTGTGCGCCAGCAAACATAAATTTAACAAATACTGTTGGCTTAGCCATAGAACTTTACAAAACATTACAAGAGGCCATTTGAATTGGCATATCACACTAGACACCTGCAACCAATTTCTTCATACACCAGTCACAATCCAAGTCTCTTTGAGCTTAAAGTAGTTGTCTAATTTATTATAGATACAGAAATGTATTTAAATATTCACAAATGGACAGAATATCCATCAATCAACATTAGCAGGTGTATCACATTATATGGCAATCTAACACAGAATCGGAGAGTTTTAAGCTCGGTATACAATTTCTTTGCTTTCTGTAGAAACATTATGACTTAATTTTTTTAAGTCTTCTTAAGTACTTTATATTTAAAAATAATAAAAAAAAACACTATATGCATGCAAAACAAAATGTCTTTTCATTTGTTAATTATAGGTTCATTGTAATAAAATTAAATATATTCAACTATTTTTAAAATGTAAAAAAGTTTTATGTATAATATGATAACTTTTGTACTTTCTATGCTATATATTTCCTTAAAGCATTAATATTGTATAATGTCAAGGATTCATGATTTTAAACAGAATAAATCAAAATAAATTGCAAAAATTCATCTTAGTTACACATAAAATATACAAAAATAAAGATATTGTGCAATTATAATCATATAAATTAGGATTTTTTTTTTTCCTATGAAAACATTTAAAGATCAATAATAATTGCATTTCTTAAAACTATTCAATAAAGATGGATGAGATATATATATATGTATATATATACAATTTTTATGAAGAATATAATTAACATTCTGCATGCATTAAAAAAAGCCCATTTATATTTACAATACCAAAACATAAGAAAAACATCTCAGAAACTGTGTTTCATTCTACTAAAACAGCTTATCAACCTCTTCAAACAATTGTTTTGAATATATACACTTAACTATTTTACATGACAAATATCAGAAAATGGCACAAGTCTTAATAATCATCTAGAAACAATAACATGTTTCTCCATAAGCAAGCAAAAAATATTACAAAAGACAGCATAACAATACACAGAAAACTGATGAAATTACAGTAAAAGAAGAGTGATTCAATGCAGTGCATGACTTTAAACAACTATGTGCATGTGTCCTTTTAAATGTACATAAACAGACTAGATCAAGCAGTAAATAGCAATACTTAATTATTTTATTATTTATATTTTTGCCAGGTAAAATAACGAACTAAACACTGGTTTAAGCATCAACGTAACATATTAAGTAACTACGAATAAAAAGAAAAATGACAAGACATACAAGTTTGACATTTTACACACTACAATAAAAATATCTATTTAAAAGCAATTTTATTTACACATCACTATAGCAATATTTTATTACTTGCATTTGATTGACTGTCAATTTCCATTTTGCTGTTGACAGAAAAAGTTGACTTTTTCTTACACATTTGTACATGGTACTTTTCAAAAGTAAGCAAGTTGCATAGATAGTTTGAAAGGTACATCTCAGTAAGTGTAAGGATATAGTTATATGACCTATTGCTTTGGAGAAGCTTGTATAATAAATGCATAAACAACTGTGTAGACATTTGTCAAAAGTTTATTTAGGTATTCAAAAGATAATGAATCTCTGCATTTAAGAAGGTTATTAAGATCCAGGGAAAAATTATGTTTGCAGTTAACTTTTTTTGTGCATATTCTTAAAAAATTCTAAAATGCATTATTAAACAGCAACAAATTTAAAAAATTGATTTTAATTTAACATTAAATTAATTAATGCTTAAAAATTTATTTTCTTAAAATCAAAATATAAGGCCCCTATATCTAATTTTTTAGGAATGTAGCATACCTTTCACATTGTTTGATAGCTCATTAAAAAAAAAAAAAAAAAAAAAATACTCAAATTTGAAAAACCACAATATTCAATCATACTACAATAAGAAAGAAAAACTATCATGATTTATATTGAATTACAATATACAATATTGATTTAAATTTAAAAAAAACAAAATAAATAACAAGATAACATATTATAAATAAAATCAGAAAAATAAAGATAATTCTACAAATTTTTTTCTAGATCTAAAAAATCAAAATAAAAAGCTATATATACTATTCACACAGTTAACATATAAACTGAATATACTTTTGTTTTAAAATAAATTTCTTTGCAAATAGTATTCTAAATAACCAATAAAAATTATTAAATTTTGATATTTTATGAAGAAATGTAACAGGCATATAAAAATAAAATGAAAAAAAAAAAAAAAATCTAAACTTCAATGAATAAAATCTATAAATAAATATTTAAAAAAAAAATTTACATAGAGAAAAACAAAACTTTCATGATTACATATGGATCTGAGCCTGATGTTATGGACATGAATTTAGAAATATTGATCATAATACTGAATATGAGGATCTGGTAACTACAGTTTAAAAATCCTTCTAGAGTAATTACTTTATGTATTAAATGGAAGTACAGTTAAGAATGCACATTTTTTTTTCCTTACAAAATTTTCTTGAGACATAAATTGGTAAATTAGTTTTCATATAAATAAAAAACAAAAAAAAATTTTTTTGAATGAAATATATTCTGAATTAAGAAACTTATTTTATAATAAGATTGTTTTATGCTATTTTATTACAACATTGTTATTGCAGTCTTCTGTTTTAATTATTAACCAGTAGGTTTGTCTCAAAAAAAAATTTAACAAATATTTCCAAAAATATTATTTATTATCTATTGTTACCGTGATTTTTTGTAATAAATGTATTTTACAAAATAGAATAAGATATTTATAAAAATTAATAGAGTATATATTTAAAAGAAAATTATTAAAATAAATTATAAGGTTATAAGTTAATTTTATTTTATTAGAGAATTTCATCTTTCCTACATTTGTTATAGACATAATATAAGAAAATAAAAAAAATTGCAGAAATGTGCAAATAGAACAAAGTTAAATATGATTATTTACAGCAGAGGATGCACAAATTTGTGAAGGCTGTGGTCTACATATACTTATTTTACTTGGCTGCAAAAAAAAACAAAATTGTCTACATTATTATAAGTAAATATTTCATTTTTATACATAATAAAATTATCAGAATGCTATAAAATTAAAATGGAACATGTTTATGGATATAAATATTGTAAAAACAAATAATTATGTAGATTGGGATCCTGCATCTAGAACTATCATAAAAGTTTTGACCTTCTATTGCAATAAAAAAAAAAAATCAAATCAAATATTTTGACATTTAAATAATTTTTTTTTTTTTTTTTTTTTTATTAAACTAAAGCTGGATTTTGTTCCTTCAAAATTCCCAATTATATTTTTGCTAGCCAACTGCTGATAAAGTAATACTGAGTTAAATGCAGTTTATGTATTCCCACCTAAGAGTATGGAATGTGATTTGTAAAAAATATATAATGATAAAATTAAATACCCAATTTAAAGAATACGTAAATAAAATGTTCAAATTAAAATAACTGTTTTTACATGTAGAAACTTTATAAAATTTAATAAGCATAATGTATTTCATTAATTTAGAACTTGTTTCAATTATAGAAAGGGTTCAATTCTTCAGATCCAATTAAGGAATAATATTTTATATTTACCAAAAATTATTTAAGTGATAAGATAATGAAATTTAATAAAAATTTATTTTACTTTGATAAAATATTACAAATAATTACATTTTTTATTGTTTATCTAACAATTCAGTCATTAATTTGTTTTTAACTATCATGTAAATTATCCATAAGTTGATAACCATAATATAAGCACAATTGCTTTTAAACTTGGGTTTCGATTTTAAAAATGCTGCTTTCATTTACAATTAGACTTTTTACTGTGTATAAAATAAAAATAAACCTTACAGTTCATGAAATTAACAGAATTTGCTTAATATATTATTTATTATAGCATATTGGAATAAAGAAAAAAATGTATGTTCTATGAATATTGTTAACATACAAATGAGTAAAAAAATAATTACTTCAATATTACTTTTAAAAATACCAATATGTTTTCAACATAAAATATATACATTAAAATAAAATTTTAAAACTTGAAAACATATATATAATAAAGAAACTAACAGATAGTAAAATATAAAATTAAAGTAAATATATGTACATCCAAAGAATTGCAGAGATTCCCAATGAAATTATAAACACCAAAAAATTTTTAAACACAACAAATATATTCTATAATTACAAACATCAAACAAAAATGCTAATTTAATTGTTAGTACCAAGTTGGAAGATTAAAATTAAACAAAAAATACTTAGTTGTTTTAGAAATAAAAATAATTCTGTTTAAAAAATAAACACAATAAAAAATATAATTCATTCTATCTGAAAACAGTAACACTAAAAGTGTTTATTTAAATAACATATTCCTTTATGTTGTTAAAAAAAAATTTCATAATTTTTTTAGTACATAAAAGTTAAAGCTTTATAAAAAAAAATTTGTCTTAAAATATAAAATAACAGAATTTTAAATGCTTTTAACAAAAAAATAATAATATTTTTCACTGTTGAAATAAAATTAAATACATCAAAAAATGAATACACAATAAGCAATGTTTATTATAATCACATATCTATTACAACATAAAAACAAATAATAAATAATATATTACTAAGAAAATTCAAAATGCATAGAGGTTAAATATTTTTAGGGTGAGTGCAAATTACTTCTCAATGAGTAATTTTTAATTACTTACAATTTAAAAATAGTTAAATTTTAAAAAATACAACTAAAAAAAAAGATAAAGTAAATCTATATAATGATTGACATTTGCAATTTCTACTACATATAATCATTTCATTACAAATTAAAAGAAATTTGAACAACATAAATCTTAAGAACAGCTTTGATGAAATTTGTATTTAAATTTATCAACTAAGATGTAAGACTTGACCTTAGAAGTACAAATCTGGTGTTTTAAATTAAGATAGAACAGCATTAATATATGTCAATGATTATAATGCATTGTAATGATATGTGATTAAATAAATAAAACCTACTGATATTCAAACAGCAGCTTTTAAAACAATTGCTCTGTCATCTTTAAGAATATATATATATATATATACATACACACATATATATATATTATGTCTCTTTTAAAAGATTACCTGGATACAAGGCCACATTACATCAGACACATGGTGAATTTTATAATAATCACAGCATAAATTTCATTTTTCCATATCAATTTAACTAAATTCTCTACATGTACCTTAGTAAACGCTCTTTTCCAATTAAT
The DNA here is from genome assembly GCA_021605095.1 of Caerostris extrusa. Classification (NCBI taxonomy): domain Eukaryota; kingdom Metazoa; phylum Arthropoda; class Arachnida; order Araneae; family Araneidae; genus Caerostris; species Caerostris extrusa. The sequence goes on from BPLR01020948.1 coordinate 84,469, forward strand.
CTAAAAGAGACTATCTCATAAAAATTTCAACGCTTTATTTTATAAAAGTTATCAATTCTCAACAAAAAAGAAAAATTCTATTTGTTAGAATTTTAAAAACACAGAAAAATAAGTCAAGCTCTTGTTTGTTTTATGAAAGAAATAGATAAAGAGCAATTTCATAGATAAACAACAATTAAAAAGAAATTTTATATTATTAATGTGGACATAATAAATAATTGAATTAAATTACCAAAATAAAAATATGCTAATAATAGCAACTATATTTATTTATGAAATTTAAAATATTTAAGTTTAATTTTTTATATATGGAGTTAAAATTTTAATTTGATGCTAAAAAAGAACCCCCTCCCACCTGAAGGAAAAGAAGCAATACTTTTAAAGTAACAAATACAATAATTTAAGAAAAAATATTATCAATGAAGAGAATTTATACTTTTATTTATTTTTTTTTAATTTTATTTTTTCAAATAATTGAGTTAAAAAATTTAAGCAACTTTTCTGTAATATTAATCATTTAAATAAAAATTTACATTAGAGAGTGTATTTTGAAATACAACTTTCAAAAAATTAGATATACTTATCTAGTATTTTGTTCTCAACAAATATTTACATATCAATTTGAATTGCATAATAATTTCCTCATAAACAAGTATACAAATATATTTCCATATAGACATGTAAAAACAAAACAAGAAGCTCAACAGGTGATGCAAATATATTGCTAAAAACTTTACATAACAGGAAGCCACAAATACCAAACACCACAGATATTGATCAATTACTAAAGCTGTGAATTATAACACTTCGGAATATACATATTTCACATATACACAATTTGAAAATCAACACTAACAATGAAAAATAGATCAAATATTGCCTCTGACTAAAACAAGGCTAGACAGCAATCTTTAAGATCAAACAGATAATATTTCAGAATGAATATCAATAAAGAAAAAAGTAACATTTATCTTCTTTCCAATAGTTTATAATAGGAATTTGTGATGTATTTTATACACACTTCCTATGACTTCTTCTAAGTACAATCTTTTATACTGTTACTTTGGAAACAAGTACTGAAAGGATGAACAAGGAAGAAGTTTGACAATGGGCGATATACACATGCGAATCACAGCTGCGACTACCTCCTCGGTCGCCTTTAAATATCACACTTAATTTGACCTGACTATGGCCATTTAATCTCGCCTGCTTCTTTTTGTTGTGCGTCCGCCAGACATTGAATCAAATTCATTTGCTTGGCGGCCTCTCTTCACTACTTGCACTTGAGATTGTGCAGTAAGCTGCAACTGTATTGCAGATGTATTTAATTTCTCAGCAAGAAGTAGATCTTTTAGACCTTTCATCTTTTGACTCATTAGAGTGACAGATACAGAATCAGATGCAGCATCGTCAGTCTTAAAAGAAATGATAAATATATGAGCAAATTGTTAAAAAAAAAAAAAAAAAAAAAAAAAAATTAATGCATTAATTAAATTGTGTTAAATTTACATGAAAAATACTAAAATGACTGAAAAAAGACAGTGAAGTAATCCTTCCATTTAAGCAGGTAATTGATTCCAGAAAAACAGCATAAATAGAAATATGAAAATTTGTTTAAACTAATAATCCATTTTTCGTTTTCAAACACTACTGGGGTGGGAAAGATTTAATTACAAGTTTTAAAGATCTTATTGGTAACAAAAAAAAAAATCCTACTTTTGATATTTTAATTTAATGTTACCCACACTTTCATGTTAGTTCTTCAAAATCACTCCCATTAAATGTGCTTCTACTATTACATCAATTGTTAATAGTACAATAATAGTTGTTGATGCTGAGGGTGTAGCATTTTTTTCTCACACAAAAAGTTTTGGCATTTCATTCCAAGGAGAAAGAAATGTATATTATTTGAGAAACATTTAACAACAACCCATCACTCAAATTTGACAGCAGACAAGCAGTGTTGTGGGTAGTTATATTACATGCAATTAGTATTTTGTACTAATGAGAATAACCTATCACTCAAATCTGATAGGAGATATTAGGTGTCATGTATAATGAGACTAAGGAAATTAACGAACATATGAGTGACCTTCACAGGTAGAAACAACTGAATATAAACAATATAATGAGTTGTACCATTGTGATTGGTGATCGACCCTCAGCTGAGAAATGTCTACTCCATTGAGAAGTGAGAGAAGCTGACCTTCCGCATTGACAAATTTTCTGAAAAGGAGATTTTTGGAGAAGAAGAGACAGATTTCTGAGACGAGTAGACCAGAAGTTTTTTTTTTGTTCTGAAATGACGGAGTTAGCCGGAGTTTCTGCCTGTTTTCAAAGCGAGTCCCTTGTGGTTTTGTGCATCACATCATATGATAATTAAGGTCTGCCACACACCAGGCAATTAGATTCAACGTAGACTCGAGAGGAACTTTGAGTGAATTGCGCTTTGTAAGTGACAAAATTTTAATTTTTAATTTTTATTTCTTTGTATAATAATCCAGAGTTATGTATTTGTAAATATATAGTGCTTGTAAACAAAACCTAAAGTGTTCCCATGATCCTGAAAGTGGCCCTCTTCTTGAAGCCATTATAGGTCTAGCATAGGCTGAGGACCTTACAATGTGGCATAAAGAATCTATCAAAAGTTCTTTTTAATTACATGATTAACTTCCTCAACTAAGAGACTAATGGATAATTTAAATACTAGATAATTTAAAAATATATTTTTTAAATAATAGAGATTCTAGATAATTTAAAATTTGACTTAATTATCTGCTTCCTACCCTTTAACTAAATATATAAATAGTATTTTTTGCTGATGCCCTTATTTAGTTTTACAAAATTTGTGCGCTACAAAGGTTCACTATATACCTGCAAATGTATTTATATGATTACACAATAAATTATACAACAGAATCACAGAATTTGTGTTCTTCATATAACACATTGTGATGACATCTAGGATTTAGTAGTTCGAGAATGTTAAAGACAATTTGGATAAATGGAGGGAATACTATACAAAACTGAAATTATTTCTATTTTAAGACATAGAGTAAAAAAAAATTTTATTAGAAACACATTTTCAAATAATACAATTTGAAAATATACATTTCAATTTAAATTAAATTTCAAACAATGAAGATATTTGCTTATTTTGAACTAGAGTTGCTGGTTGAGTAAAATACAAGAATAAATAAATGATTTTAACACTTTTGATAACATTTTAAAAAAGAAAATCTGAGCCAAATTGCTGATAATTCAAACATTCTGTAATATTTTTAGAAGAGTTCAAGAGTTCATTTTTTAATCACTTTAAAGAATGAATCTATAATGATATTATCCCATATTACAATGTAACTTAGTATTTTAAAATCCTTATATATATAAATTTATCACAAGATGATGAAATACAAAAAAAAAATAACTTCAAAAAATCTTATATTGACAAAATGAATTATCATTAATGATATGAATACTCCTCAACATCTAATCCCTTGTTCTTGATAACTATGTAAAAAAGAATAATTTAAGTCTACCTTAGACACATATAACTTTTTGTTTCTTTTATTTAATTTTTCCACAATTTCTCTGTTTATTTTTATCATAATGTTTTTAATATTTTTATACACAAAAAAAAATAACATATCAATCATTAAAAATACTTTTCCTAAAAGAATACGAAAATAAAAGAAATCTTGGTAATTATATATCTTTAGGTATTAGGACTCACTTGTATCTAACTTAGTAAAAATCAGATTTAAAATTCTTTTTTTTTTTTTTTAAGCAAAATTATTTACTTTTTTTAAGAAATATATAACATTTTGAAATCAAAAATACAATTAATATTTGTAAATAATTCTCTTATATTTATAATAGATTGATCTAAAGGAATAGTCATTTATTGATTTTATTTGATAGTACTTATTTGGTTTACTAATATATTTAATCTAACACGTTGTGTAACAAAAAAAAAAAAATTTTATGAGAAATACATAAAATAATCATGTTCAAAAGCTATTAGTAAAAGATTTTAGTCCTTTTAATAGAATCAAGATATGATTTCAAGTTCATTTTTTCAATTTTTTTGTTTTCGCCTCATTTAACTCACTAAGAATATTTCACGGTTTAAATATAAACTAATGTAATAATATGGTAGTAACTATCTCAGGAAAATCTGATAAAATAATTATTTGAAAAAAAAAAAAAAACTTTTTAACAAATCAAATTATTACAGTAGTCTCTTGATATATCACACCTCAGATATTGTGTATATTTCTTATAAGAAAAAAAAAAAAAAACATGTAACCTTTAGAAAGAAGCACATTATATTGTGTTTCAGTAGACTCAAACTTTCCTTTGTTTCTTGGCATGTACAATATAATGAAAATATATTTGCAGATGGTATATTTATATTGTAACTTAAAGAGGCTAGAAAAATACTTTAAATCATTAGATGTATATATGATAGACACAGAAATGTATGGATGTATATTTTATACTGTACTTTTTTTTTTTTTTAACAATTAAATTTGAAAAAATTTACGCACTTGATTTTCTCAAATTTAATAATAATCATTTAGTGTTAGTAATAATAATTCCATAAAGTGATAAATTTATTAACATTGCAATGTTTTTAAATAGTACAATTAATGAAATTAATTATTTTAAAAAGCCACAATATTAAATACCTGTGAAAATGTTGTCGAAGTGTCAATATCTAATCCTGCTTCACTATTAAAATCAGGTACAACAGATGTTCCATTTGATTTGGAATTTAGCCCGTCTTGCATCTCACAAGATGAACTTGATGATCTTGATGAAAATGGCTCTCCAGATCCCAATAAATATTCAGGATTTAAGATATTATCACCACAAGCAGCCGCCAAAGCCCTAATGTTAGGATGAGGCTCTTCATCAGAGTTAATTTGTGTTTCAAGAGTCTGTAAAAATTCTGTTTCTTGACCAGTAGAAGTATCTTTTTTCTTTCCTTTGCTTTTCTCCTTTTCAGAAGAAACGTTTTTATGATTATTATTAGATTTAGAAAGTTTTTCTTCAGCTGAACCATTAACAGAGTTCTCTTTCCCAGACTTTGTTTTTTCAGAGGGCCTTTTTCCATCACAATTTGTTTCACAGTCTGTTACTTCCAAATCATTTTCCAATTTCTTTTCAGGAACTGTTATATCAACCATACGCCTCACTTTGCCAGGAAACTTTGATATTGTAGATACAAGAGGTTTTGCCCATCCTATATGCACAGGTGTAGAAGAGCCTTCTTCCCATTCACAAAGTCCATCATAAAATCTTAGTAAGTGAGAAAAGCATTCCGGATCTTGAAGTAGAGGAGTATCTGCTTGACCTGATGGTTCACAACCACTCGAACTAACAACTTTAACAATATGTGGAATCAATTCATTAGCTATTTCTAAAAATTCTTTATAAATTTCTTCATCTTCGCCCATAATTATACCTAAACAACATAATTTAATAAAATACTTTTATAAATAAATATTTAAAAATTACAATTGTGATGAATTAAAAAGTTAATACCAAATGCTAAAATTGTTTTCTTTTTCTACCTCACAGAAAAAATAGTTTTAAATAACCTTACCTATCACTACATCTTATCTTTAATCAGAAACTAGAATAAAAATATCAGTTTACACTTGCAAACATGGTTAGTTGTCGATTTTTTAAAATAAGTCAATATTTAAAATCAAGCATCAAAATCTTTCAATCATCAAAATCTTTTAATCATTTTCAATCTTTCAATCATCAAGGCAATCAAGCATCAAAACTTTCATTCAGATTATATATTATTAATTAAAAGTTAATTTTTCTTTATTATAATTCTTTTATCTTATAGATAGTTAAATCTGCAGGAAATCTATTAATTCTAAATTACAGGAAAATTAAATTAAATTAAATTAAAATTATTAATACTAATTATTCTAAATCTTACAGAGATTGAGAATTACCAAATGTAACAAAAACTACACAATATAAAAAAATATAACCAAAAATAAACTTTATAAATTACTTTGAATTCTCAATATATGGAAAATTTCTCAGAACAAATCCAGTGCCTAGGCTTTACATTTTACATTTTGATCATAAAAACTTATATTTCTAATTAAATCTGATATTTCTCTTATTAATGTATGCAAAAATCATGATTATAAATTGAAATTTCTAATTCATTTATGAATTTCTATCTTATAATAATTTAATTCAAGATAAACAACAACAGTATATGTATTATTAAATACTTTACTTAACTAAATTACGAGATTTATAATCTAAAAATATAACATTAAATATTAAAAAAAAAATTTAATAAAAAATTTTAATATTAAAAAAATATTATTCTGAGAAGAAGATAAATGTACCATATTTTACTGAGCAAAGGAGTCTCAGAAAGTTTAAAAAATCCCTGATGGTGACCGATTCTAAGGTGGGTTTTTTTTTTTTTTCCCCAATGGCAGATTATGAACAATTACGGCAATTAAAAGAACAACGGAAAAAAAGAACAGAGAATACAACAAAATGAAAAAGCTGAAACAGAGAGTTCATTAATCTAGCATACTTCTTAGCTCCTCCCAATACTGCTCAAGAGAAAGTCTGCCTTGCAGAGCAGGATAGTAAGAGGTGCATATCGGGAAGGAACATGATGGTTTCAGGCAGTCGGTTGTCAAAATTCTTTTTAATATTGCTTAGCAATTCATTTTTACAGGAGATTAAACAAAAAAATTAACTATTATGTTATTAATTCATTTTTAACCAGAAATGCAACTTACTTATTTACCATTTCCTATTTTATACATACTGATTCAGGCTTGATTTTTAATAGTTGTAAAAATATGAAATAAACATTATCAAAATCATTTGCTTTTTACACTCCTTTTTACCAGCAAAAGCTTTATTTAAAAAGAAAAACATTTTAAACAATATTTTCCAAAACACCTACCTAGTCAAGTGCAGTGGAAATTCACCTTTTTTATTTTTTTCTATTCATTTGTAGCAAATATTTTTATTTATTTGGCTTATTAATTCCTGTTTTTGCACTTCATCAAATATCACTTTTAGTGTAACACACAAAATGATTTTTTTAACTTTTATAATACATATTTCATCATAAAAATATAAATATCCTTTTTGGAAAAAAATTTTAATAATATTCTTCTTAAAATGCCTTTTATTCTTTTCTATGAAGAATATGCCTTCCTTTTTGAAAACCAGTGAGTTGCTTTTTAATTTATGAATATCATGAAAAGTGATAACAAAAAAATTTAATAATTGAAAACAATACATAATTTTCCAAAATAAAAAAAGTTGACTTCATTTAATTACATCTGCAGCATTTGCCCATGCTTCGAGTGCACCCTTATAACGACCATTACATGCATATATAAATAATCACCAAGGTAAAGTGTGTATGGATAAACATGCATACAGTAATAGCCTGTGCTGCCATGATTGACTCACGAAATAGATCAATGGGTGGTGGGCGTCCTGGACTAGGGCAGATCTCTTCAAGATCACCAAGATTCTCAAGAGCCATTGGATATGTTTTCAAGTGATTCAAATCATACAAAAGCCAAAGAAGTTGCTGAAAATTATTAAAACTTTAAGTGAGGGTAATCAACTTAATTATTTTATTACTGAACATAAAGTTGATAATTGTTAAAGACCAAATCATAATAAGTATAACTTTTATGAAGGGAAAAATTATAAAGGTAAAAGATAAACAATATATGCATTTATATATATTACATACTGTACACCAAAAATATAGTAGCTATATTGCAGAACCTTCAAGGACCTTTTCGAACCCATATCTAAAATCAATCTAACAATCAATATCAATCTATTTCTTTTAGCATACAACAATAAATTTATTAGATGCCCTTTAAGTCACCATTTCAATTCCTTAAAAGAATATATTTTCTGAAAATATATAAAGTAAATTTCTGCATATATATCTTTCGAAATTTCAGAGAGAAAGGCAATGTGTTCAGTTCATTTTAAATAACGTTGACCAGGTGAAATAATTAATTTGATTAAAAATACATGACTATAAAACATGTTTTCAAACAATAACAATTTTCACTGAAAGCAAATTTAAAGTATTTAGACAGCAGTAGTTTTCAATCACTATTTAGAAAAGCAGAAAACATTAATATTGTTGTATTGTGATCCTTTACAGATCATACATCATTTTTTTATTTCTTTTTTTATATGGTTCATATAATAAAAGAATAATTAATACAAATTATAGTTTATGCATTTTCAGTTTTATTTCCAGTTATTTTTGGGAAAAAATTGTACATTTAATAATGCTTTTAAAGCATTTTATGTAAAAACGTTGGTTTAGTTAAAATCCTATAATATACAAATATTAATGTAGATGCCTCTCTTTAGAATACTTGGCAAAGTTTTATTTTTTTATAGTAAAATTCCTTCAGCTGTTTTCCAAACTTATATAATTTGTTTATAGAAAGAATTCTTTCAAATTTAAATTTAAAAGACATTAAGTTCTTTTTTATTTCTCAATTAAAATTTAGAAAATTTCCTTTATATTAAGACTTAAAAAAAAAAAAATTTTTATAAAATAAGTGTCTAATGTATAAAAATTATATATAAAATGAATTATATATGAACTAAAAAAAGAAAAATATTTTACTACATAATTTAATAAAAAAATATTAAATTTCTTTAAATAATTTATCTATAATTTTATATCATGAACAATAAAAGGGTGGATGTTATTTGTAATAATATATAATTGCTTATTACATTATTTGCTGATTGTTTTAATATACTCTGAATGTTTCTTAAATTATTTCAAAATTGATTCTCAATTAAAAGTTATTTCTCAGAATGTGATGATATTTCTAGGATGTATTTTTTAATGAATAAATGACTAGATATTTACTGGAGTTTATCACAACTAAAAAAATATATAAATTTAATCAACCAACTTTACTCAATCATGTTTATTGCTTCATGTCATATTCGTGTTTATTTTTTCCTTCAATTTTTTACACAAAAAAAAAAATTATATTTAGAAAAAATTTTGGAAAACCTCAATTATGGCTTAAAATTTTGACAAATAAACTCTATTTTGTATTTCATTATTTAGATATAAGTTTTTATTTATGATTAAAAACAATCTATTATTTGATCTTATGCTATCTCAGATGACGTGGTTTGCATACTTTCCATTTTCACTGATGCATTTCTCCCTAATATATCTAGATCCTTACGTTTAACCCCAAAAAGGTTTTTTTGAAAGTGAAATTAATTTAAAATCATTGTTACCAATATTATGGTTAAGTATTTTATAACAAATTAGATGTAATGTAGAAAAAAATGTTATTTCTTAAATACATAATCTTACTTTGAAATGCAAGTACAGAAATTACAAATAAAAAGTAAAAAAAAAAAAAAAATTTTTTTTTTTTTTCTTTTTGTAATAAGTTTTATGTTTACAGATAGTAATATTAAACTTCCATTATCTCTAACCTTCTTTAAGTAAAGTACTTTGCAGGAAAAAATGCAACATCAAAATTTATTTATTTGTATGCAATATTCAATAAGATTGAATGTTACTTGCCTAATTATTCAAAATAAAGTGCAGAAAATATTGTTTTTTGCAAAAGCTAGCACAATTTTTCTTGAAAATGTTGGAGGTTTTTTAATTATGTAAAGTTGGGAAAGTAATGGACAAATATGGTTTTTATTAAATATCTGTAAAGCTTAATTTCCTCTGTAATCTGTAGTTAAATTTTTCTTATTTTTCATAGAAATAAAAAAGAATTCAGGGTAGCTGATAAATGAAATATATTATATATTTAACTAAAATATTACATATCTAAACTTCTAATCCAAAATAGAAATGCAAGATAACTGACATGTGTCGACTTCTTATTTAACACCAACTTGTTGTTTTTTTAAATAAGAACGCAGTGTCAATTTCTTTATCAATTTTAGCAAAAGTTATTAAGCAATGCAATTTTATTTTCAACATTAATGAAGAAGGTATGATAATTATTGCTTCATAATATAGTTAAATTTAATTTGACATAATTTGATTATTCAGCGTTTTTGTCATTGACTTTGTTTGATCATTGCAAAAGCATTTCGTTAAGGGGTTTTTTTTTTATGCAATTTAAATATACACCAATGATTTTTTGCTTATAATTGGATTGATAGCTTTTGTTGATAGCCTGAATCTAAGTTGTACTAAGGAGAGAGAGATTGACGCCTCAAGATAAATAACTTATTAATGCTTGTTTATGTCTCTTATAAGTATATTCTAATAGTTGACCTACTAAACTATTTTTTATTTCCCAATGCAAACCAAAAATGGTTTGTGTAATTACTAGTTTCTCCAACTGTAGCAAGCGGAGAACATTCAGTCTTAAAATATATGTATGCCAGTCTACTTTAATATTATTGTGTTTTAGTTTTCAATTTTAAAAGTTGTTGTTTGTAATTGTTGGTAACAACAGTTATGTGCATATCTTTTAAACTTTGCTATAATAGTTTTTTAACCTTTTTTTCCCCCTCTAAAAATGTATCCTCTATTGTTTTAAATGTTTAATCATTTTTCACTTAAATCTTTTTTTCTTACCCTTATAAGTACAGTATATTTGTATACACTGAAGTGACAAAAGTCATGGGATACCTCTTAATATTGTGTCGACCTCCTTCGCCCGGCGAAGTGCAGCAACTCGACGTGGCATGGACTCAACAAGTCGTTGGAAGTCTTCTGCAGGAATATTGAGCCATGCTGTCTCGATAGACGTCCATAATTGTGAAAGCGTTGATGGTGCAGGATTTTGGGACTAACAGACCTCTCGATGATGTCCCATAAATGCTCGATGGGATCTCATGTCGGGCGATCTAGGTGGCCAGATCATTCGTTGGAACTGTCCAGAATGTTCTTCAAACCACCGCGAACAGTTGTGGCCCGGTGACATGGTGCATTGTCATCCATAAAAATCCCATCGTTGTTTGGGTACATGAAGTCCATGAATGGCTGCAAGTGATCTCCAAGTAGCTGAACATAAGCATTTCCAGTCAATGTTCGGTCCAGTCGCACCAGAGGACCAAGTCCATGCCATGAAAAAACAGCCCACACCATTACGGAGCCACCACCAGCTTGAACAGTACCTTGCTGACAGTTTGGGTCCATGGATTCGTGGGGTCTGCGTCACACCCGAACCCTACCATCAGCTCTTACCAACTGAAATCGTGACTCATCGGACCAGGCTACGGTTTTCCATTCATCTAGGGACCAACCGATATGCTCACGCGCCCACGAGAGTCGCTGCAAGCGATGTCGCTCTGTCAGTAAAGGCACTCGAGTCGGTCTTCTGCTGGAAAAGCCCAAGAAAGCCAAATTTCTCCGCACAGTTCTAAACAGACAAGTCCCGTGTACGTCCCACGTTGATTTCTGCGGTTATTTGACGCAGTGTTGCTTGTCTGTTAGAATTTACGACTTTTGCAGACGTCGCCGGTCTCGGTCGTTAAGTGCAGGCGGTCGACCACTGCGCTGTCCATGGTGGGATGTTATGCCTGAAATTTCATACTCGGCACACTCTTGACACAGTGGATCTGGGAATGTTGAATTCCCCTAACGATTTCCGAAAATGGCATGACCCATGCGTCTAGCTCCAACTAACATTCCGCGTTCAAAGTCTGTTAATTCCCGTCGTGCGGTCATCATCACGTCAAAACCTCTTCACATGAATAACTTGAACAGAAATGAAAGCTCTGCGAAAGCACTGCGCATTTATACCTGTTCTACGCGATGCTACTGCCATCTGAAAATTTGCATATTGCTATCCCATGACTTTTGTCACTTCAGTGTATATATTTGTATATTTCTTTATCTATCATCAAAACTTTTTTAGGTTCTGTTTCCAGTGACCTATTACACTACATCGACGTTTGCACATAAAACTTTAGAAAATAATTTTTCTTATTCTATTACATTGCAACTCAAGACTATGGAATATTAACCAAACAGCTAGAAAAAAATAATAAAAACATATTTTAAAATGAACAAACAAAAAAATATAAATATTAAATAACTGAATAACGATTTTAATAACATGAATTAATAACATAATTGTAAATGAATTTCAATAAAAAAAATTAAAACCTAATCTAAAATAATGGTATGATATTTTTGTAAAGCAAATATAAACCTAATTAAATTTAAATATATTTAAAAACTAAATTTAACTTAATTTTTTTAATTATTTTTAGTTACATTTTTATATAATTTTAATAAAAATATATTTTAAATATTGTAAATTGACATTTACAATGTTTAAAAATATAACATTGTAAACATAATTCATGTTTACACTGTACTTGATACTATGGAAACGCTTTTCATTCAATTAATGACTTTTTTAAAGTTTAATAACACAACCTAACCATTATTTACATTAGAAGAATGTCATATGTTATGTTAGTGATCTTTTATTGAAAAGAAATGATTTTTGTATTAAATTGTGGCAAAAATACATAACACTGTAAACAAGTCAAAATTTGAATAATAAATTATAAAAATTTATCTTTCTTAACCATCTTAAAATCAGCATCAATTACAACAACTGTAATGTAGACAACAGGAATGAATTTTAAATGAACATGCTTAAGCAATGTATTTTAAAGAGTGAAAATTGTAAAGAACAAAATTTTTTAAAATATATGGTATGTTATACAGTATCACACTGTTTATACAGTATTAATTACAAGAAATGCTATTATATATAACAAAACATAAGAGCTGTATATGAATAAGACTATGTACAAGACATTTTTAAAATATATGACAAAATTATAAAGGATGGTATTATAACTTTTTTTACCATGAAATGCTGTGTTTAACTGGCTATTTAAGTCATTTGAGGGGGATACACACAGCCACAATATTCATGCTTAGAATCATGAAAAAATACCAAGAAATTAATTTAGAGGAATGAAATTTTGGTAAAGCATGTCTACTACTACACCACAAATCATTGTGCTTAGAGCCCAGTTACTCCTTTACAGTTTGGGAATGATGTGGGTAAGAAGAAGTACGATTGGGCTCTGTGACGCTCTACGGTGGTCATATGAGAAAAATAGAGAACCTATGGCTTAAAGTGGATTCCAAACCACTACAAACATCAATGGCCCCGCCAGGACTCGAATCCGAAACCTGCAATACCAAGCACTAGCCACTCAGTCATCAGGTCCCAAAAAGCATGTCTAGATAGCACATTTGTAAAGTTTCAAGGTCATACATTATAATATACCCATTTCAAATGTGAAATGGTAGTGCAGTCAGCTTGGTAAAAAAGGGGTACCCTTAATAACTTTTGAAATTTTATCGAAATGTATTTATTAATTTGAATTGAAATCAATGGAATATATTCAAGATATTTAACATAACTACAGGCAATTATATAATATTAATTTTTTTTAAGTTTTATTCATTAATATTTTATAAAATCAACTGATAACTTTCATTTCAAAAATATATATAACTAAATTTTAAAAAATATATATATAATAAATATTTTCAAATAAAGAAGATGTAGTTAAATGCAAAAAAATATTTAGTTAAAAAAGATTTTAAAAAAACTTAAATCAATTTAATTATTTCCTTGTTAAATTTTTACTTTTCGAACCCACGCATACAACATCGAAGTTTTGATTTGGAATAGGGTCCCTAATTGATATTTTCTAAAAATATCTTATACTTTTCATTATCCTTTCCAGAAAATTTATACCTTAAGGATTGACGAACACTAGAAAGCAAACTACCTAAAAATTTTAGTATGTTATAATTCGTTTTTTCCCTCCATAGTAGTATTAAATACATTAAGCTTTAAAAATATATTCCCACAATTTGTTTAAAATTATGTTTTCAATTATGGAAAAAAAAATTTTTTTTCAACTGGTGCAAAATTTTTTAAAAAATATTAATTGGAATGTGAATCAGATATGTACAAAAAAATTATCATATATTAATTTCACTATGCAATCGATTGTGTTAAAATTTTGTTTTGTAATGGGAAAAAATTTCAAATTAGTGATCAAATAAGTATGTTAATTAACTACATTACACTATAATTTACTTCCTTTTGGGTCATTTCTAATACCACTTATTTGAATATCAAATGATAATTACTAAAGTTTGGTAACATTTTTTTTGTCAATTGTACAATGGAACACTATAAACATACCAACACATATGCATTGTACTGTATGTCATTTTTGGGATAAAGTTCTATGCTTGTTGCATTTTGTCAAATCAGTAACAATCCATGTCGGTGTAATAGAACAATGAGAAGGTGTACAATCTGTTTGCAATATTGTAGAAAGATTTAGCAAAGATGTGCAATTGTTGCAGCAATGGTCAAGGGTACACAGTCTCAAGAACATCAGAAGTATGGTTGCAAACAGGTCACAACTCAGAGGAATGACTGTTGTATTCATTGCATAACTACAGCGTATTGTACATTTACAGCAGAAATTTGAGTTTCTGCTGGGACCATAGTGATACAGCAAATAATAATAAGTCAATCACTTGAGAGACAACTCTGAATCAGATACCCTTAAGCATTCATGTTATTAATTCATCATAGACATCAGTGTGTCAAGCTAGAACTCATAGAAGGGTCGAATGAAGAATTGTTTTGTTCTCAGAGAGCTGTTTCTCTTTTAATACCAGTGATGATCATATATTAGTTAGAAGGAGGCCAGGTGAACATGAGCCAATCTATGTTGTACACACATAGGACCTACATCAGGCATTATTCTTCTCATATGACAGCAAGAACATTCTCGTCATCATTTTGCACACCATGAAAGCAAATTTGTACATTACACTGTTGATTGAACCAGTTAAGCTATAATTTTTTTCATAATTGCAGGTGGCATTTTTAACAGAACAACATTCGTCCCATACAGCTGCTCTCACTCAATGTGCTCTATAAAGTACCAACATATTGCCTTCACCTACGACATCACCCCATTGAGTGTGCATGGGACATTATTGGACAACAAATCCAGGGCCATTGCTGACTTGACTACAGGTAAGAAACTCCATCCCGTAAAATGATACACATAATCTGTACAATGTATGAACATTTGCATGCTGGCATTAAAGATTGTAGAGATTACAATGGTGATTAATGTAACACCATTTCATATTGAAATAGCTTACGTATACTATAACCTATGACCTAGAAACATTAATCAAATAAATGTTATCTTGGCAAAATCTTTGCCTGAATTCCATTCCTCTGAACTAATTTAAAATCTTTCTTGCTACCAAAATGATTTATATCAATCTGATCCAAGCAGAATGATACCCTAACAGACTTTAATACCAATATCATAATTACTAAAATGGTAATTATACAAACCATTGGATAGGCCAAAATGAACTCTCAATTCTTGGTTACCATGATCAGTAGATTTGTCATGTTTGGATTACTTATCATTGGAGAAGAATGCCATGAACAATAACTCCATTCATTCCAAACAATATGCTAATACGACCAAGAAATTTTCAAATATGCCTAGAATTTCTATAGAAATCCATTGATGGACGATGTGAAACTGTATTAGTATTGACAGCACTTTTATGAGGCTCTACTATATAAACAGGATAATAATAGAATTATCCATTTATTGAATCTCTCTTTTAAAAATATATTTTGGAAACATCTTTTAACCAAGGCATTTCTTGAAGCATATTATACTATTTAAAAAATTGCTTATTTTATTCCCTTTTTAAAAATTTGTTTTTACAATTTGGTCATATTTTTTGATAATTCTGTGTTTAACAGTGAAGCACTTTTTGTCAAGAACATAAATAACAAATCTACAAAATTTAATTTTAAATTTTATTTACACCACATAAAAGAACATTTAAATTTTATTAATTTAAGATCAAATTTAAACTGTACATTTACAATAATAGTCAAGCTGCAGACTATTATTTATATATAGAATTAAGAAGAATATAAAAATAAAATAACAAACCTGTTGCAGTCGAGCTAGTTCTATGCTATCAGACATAGCATTAATAGAAGGATTTATGCCAGAGACAAGAGCAGCTACTTCCATTCGTCTAGTACATTTCACGGGATAGCCATTCAAATACAACCAAGATTTTTCTGACACACCACCATTTACAGGTTGTCCTCTTTTATCTTCATTACCTTTCCCTATAATCAAAAGTCATTAAATAAAACACTAAATTAAGTGCCACACATAAATTCAAGAGTCAAATTTTATAAATATACTAAATAATCAAATTATTATGTACTCACATGTTATACCTAGGAAAAACATAACATTGTTGCTTCTAAATTAAAGTTTTTTTTTTATTAAAAACTGTGTGAGACATAAAAAAATAAATAAAAATTATTCATGTTAAGTTATAAATCAAAACTTTTGTATTTTTCTACATATTAATTTATCAGGAATAAAAAGGGTTTTCCATATGATAAAAACATTTTCACAGAATGAAAAATACAAGTAGATATATTACTTACGATTTAAAAAACTGAAAATAATAAAATAAATCTATTTTTATTATATTTTAAACAAATGTTAAAAATTATAAATACTTTTTTACTATTCTAAAGAAAATCATCGCATATCTAAATTAATCCCATTATTATTATACCCAAAAATATGTACATTATATATTACAACGATTACAATCATATTTTTAGAAATTTATTTTTAAAACTATGTAATATTTTCTGCCACTGTTTTCATTTCTAACAATGAGAAAAACTGTGTTCTCCAAAGCAAAAACGTGCAAGTAGTGATAAAAATAGGGGCCTGACGGCCGAGTGACTAGTATTCTGGCGCTCGGTGCCACAAGCTTTGGGTTCAAGTCCCGGCAGTCCCATGGATGTTTATAGTGGTTAGAAATCCACTATAAATTTTAAGCCCAGTTCAAATATGACTGTAGAGCATTGAGCATAGGGCTGGCAACCCTACCTCGTAAAAAATAAAACATCTGCCTCGAAATCTGCCAGTAGGCAGACGCACCATGGGGCTGTTGCGCCAAGCCTTAATAATTCGGCAACTTAGTACAATTTTAATAAAATATTTTTTAAATACCATATATGCAGAAAAAATAATTTTAAATAATGCTACTAATACTGAAAGTGAATAAATGTCAAAAAGATATGAAATATTGAAAGCATAAATCATTCTGTGAATTACACTAATTACAGAAAGAAATACATATAAATTAATTTAAAATGAACAAATATATGTACTAAAAATTTCAAATGCAACACCATGAATGAAGTATGCAGCAAACTCAAAATTTACAAGAAAGGCAGTGGTAGAAAGTTGAAATATTAAGCAATACGATAAATACAATCATTATGAATATATGTAGCATTGCCAAGAAGAGCACAAAAGCAGCAATTGAAAAGCAGATTATGTGGAAAATGTTTGTTTTCATTAAAAGATTTTGATATTAGCTTATTATTCTGACTCCCATTATTTAAATGACACAAAGATTGTTGTCAAGATCTGTGACAAATGGACTATAAATGTCTTATTAAGACCATCAACAACTTGGCATGAAAGTTAGTGATTTATTATAAGCACTATAACAATAAGTGATACAAGACACTAAAGAAGATAAAACTCATATCAGCATTTATCAAAATTTGACTTAGCCTGATATTGTAATATTTCAAGGATTCAGTAAGCATTGAGAATGTTTAATATTGTTATTGTTCTGTGTATTGTCATTGTTAATGTATGTTATTGTTCTGTGGTTCTAATAGAATAGGATGAAACCAAATTAAAATATACAAGAATATAATAAAATATAATATTAATTGAGAAAAATGTTTTCTTAAACTAAAAGCAAATTTAATGACTAAAATATTTTGGGTACTTACGTATTAACGCTACCGCAGCAGAAGCTGCGCTAATGCGCCAATAAAGAGCTGCCAATGCACCAAAATAAAGACTGTTTTGAATCTATGTTAAACTCCATATTGGCCCATTTTCCACCGAAATCCGATTGACTACTTTGTTTTTAAATAAAGTGTTTTAATTTTTGAAAGTGTTTTGGTTTTAAATAAAGTGTTTTATATATTTTATGATTCGTCACAAAAATTTAAGTGTAGATTGGCGCCACTTAAAAATCGCCAAATCTGTAGCTGCGGTGGCGTTAATACCTAAGTACCATATTTTGTTAGAAAACTTATTTAAATATATTTTTTTTACAAATTGATACTATCACAGAAATAACAAAAGTAGTTATTTCACAGAAGTTAAAAAAAAGTACATTTAATTTACCATGCCACGTCACTTCAGCAGTTTCTTCTGAATCTTTACCATATGTTACCCAAGCATGATCTTCTTCTGATAGTGCAAGATGAACATCTTTGTAACCTAATACTTGAAAAGCAGCAACAACAGCAAAAGCAACACCAAAACAATCTAATTTATTACCTAAAGAAATGTATCAGTCAATAATTTAAAAAATTGCATAAAAAATTTGAGTACATTTTAAGTAAAAATACATACAAAAAAAAATATAAGAATACCTGAATCGTAACAAAATTAAATTTGACACCATTTATACATAATTTTTTTTGTAGCGAAATTCATAAACAGTATTAAATTCCTTGTTTTAAAAAGTATTATGTACTTAAGCATAGAATTTTTTAGTATTATTTATAAGGCTTAACAATAGGGATCAACTTGTTTAAGGATCCATAATCGCACAAAAACACATGTACTTTTTCCATTAAAGTGATAATTGTTTACAGAAAGTACATTTTAGCTCCTTAATTTAAATTTCTTAAATTTATGGAAAAAAATTTTTAAATAAAATGACAATTAGTTAACATATTATTTCACGAAACTGTGCTGTTTTACTTCAGAAATAGTTTATATTTGTTTTATTGAAATCACCACAACAAAATATCTGATATTGGCAAAATGTACGACTAGCTAACAGAAAAGTACCAAAATGTATATTAGGAATAATGCAATATCATAAATAATAATTATAATACATAATAAACATTACAGAATTTGTTTTCATTTTGGATAATATATATGTTTTGAACTATGGTAAATTTTTGAAGAAAAAATGCTCAGCATACACAAGGATTGGTTCATATTTGGAATAATTTCCTTGCTTTCTTAGCAATCAATATTAGAGACTTATAAAAAAATATTTATAATCTTTAAATGCTATAATTTTAATTAGTATTAATACAATAGATAAATACCTAGGAAGTAGCTGATAAACTTAGTCCCTCTCCCAATTCATAAGTGAAATGTGTACTACTTATACATACTTCCCCCTAAGCCCATTGTTGTTGTTTTTAAGCAAATATTTAGTATTTTAACTAATCAGTGTCTTTCTGATCAGTATCGAGTTTTCTTCTGTGCTTGAATATGTTGAATGAGCTGCATTTTTTTTTTATTTAGATTTATTAAATAATTAATTGAAGGTGTAATCTGAATAAAGTCAAAATATATATTCTTCTATATTTTAGAAATCTGATAAAATTGTTGGATTCTATATTTAAAAATTTGACAAAACTTTTTATAACAAATTGCAATAAAAAGTAATTAAATATTTCTTAGCATGGTATTTTCAAAATCTTTTAAAACACTGTGTAAATGAATACAATTTATTAATATTTCATATATTTTACTTTTTTAAAAATCTTGTATATAAAAGTGTATAGTACTGCATAAAAAAAATGTGACAAGTAGATAAGATTTGTATTTTTTTAAATTTTCAGGCAATTGTTTCAAACAAGCCAAAAATAAATCTAAATACATTATTTTAATATCTTCAATTTGTTTATCATAAATATATTCATGAAAATTGGCCTTAGAAAATGAGATTTACATGAAAAATAATTCGTAATATAAATCACAAATGTTTATAAATATGCGACAAGGTCACAACTTAACATAAAAATGATTATAATACATATTTCGATTAAACATATTATTAATCTAAATATAAATTTTGTCAGTACTATACGGTAACATGAAGATTTTTCAATAGAAAGAAATGCAAGATAACAATCAGCTGATGAAATTCTGGTACCGGCATTTTGACAAACACGTGTTTTGATATTTAATAAACATAATATATATGAGCAATAGTTTTTCAGTGTAAGTTTTGATATTAAAGAAATAGAAAATAGACCTATAATTATATACTTATCCCCCAAATTTAATCCAATTAGCCTTACCTGTTAAATAACTGAAAAGCGATTGTAAATGCGCACGATCTTTATAATAACTTCTTGTTAAAGAACCCCAAATAATATCGGAAACTTTCTTAACTAAATCACGTGTAGCACATCGACTACTTCGATAGTGAGTCAAATCTACTGAACCTTTAACCTGACATTTGAACTTAGCATACAACGCATCAATAGTAGAAACATCTACTATTGGAAACATAGGTTCAAGAGCATTTTCGACGTCACAATTTAAAGGTAAAGATCTGTTACATGTCAACAAATTTTCAATGTATCCAACAACAATAGACAGCAAAGCCAAATTGGGTTCATCATTGTTTTGAATTTGAGATTGAAATAAAAGGACTACATCCTTAATGTTTTGAAGTGGAAAATGACGTTTCACACTTTCAGTTAAACTCGCCATCTTGATACAATAAATTGATCTTCAGTTTATGCGCAGTTACGAAACTGAGTGCTAATTGGATCCGCAGCCACCACCTGCTATACATATTTGATACTTTGTATTACATAATAACAATTAAAATTTAATAAAGTAAATTTAAAAAAAATATGTAAAGGAGAATTTTAAATATTAATTATTTTCAGAGCATACATATTATATTATTCAAAAATCAATTTAAATTCTTTGGCTAAAAGAAATTTTAGAAATTTAAGAAACAGCTGAGGAGTTGTTGTTTTTTTTTTATCAAACAAGATGCAAATTTAAGAATTCTGACTTGGTTTCTAAATCAAAAATTTCTGTAAATATATTGTATCGAAAATCACTTGAAATATAGTTTTTTTGAGTCTTATATGGAATGGAAATTGAAATGGAGTCATGGAATAAATTGTATTTTATGATTTCCAGCTCATTACAAAAAAGAGCACGAAATTGAAAACAAACTTTAACAAAATTAACAAACTTTAGCACTTAAAGAATAAGATAAAGAGATAATAATGAATATTCCTTCCGATTTGGTGGATAAACTCTGATTTTTGATACGTGTTTTGTGTCAAAATCTTTGACACAAAGCATTTCAGCTATATAATTTTATTTTTTCAAATCTTTCACTTTTTAGATAAGAATTTTATTTATCAATTCAATCTAATCGAAAAGGAAAATTTTTACAAATTTGTTCTTTTTAATGTTAGTGTAAACTGGAAAGAGCTTCACAGATAAAATTTTAAGCATTTATATTGTGGTGACCGAGAAGTTTTATTACGCGATTAAAATTGTAATTTTCGATTCATTGAAGTACTAAAAAGCTAAAAAGTGGAAATCATAGGCTATTCTGGCATAAGATGATGGTTAAAATTAGACTTCAAGTTATTTCATCAAAATGTTACTGTAATTAAAAATCAACTCTAAAGAGAACAAGTATGCATTAAAAAAGAATTGATTATTGCTATTCAACGTTAGAAGCTGCTTTCCAAGTATGATGGACTTTTTTTTGTTCATATTTTCTGAAAAGATTTTTATTTATTCAGTGTGATAATTGTATGCCTACTCTTTGAAGTTCAGAATTCTGTTCATAGAGGATAAATATCTGACGTCATTTACGGGTCTTTGGAAGGATTTTTCTGTGATATCTTGTTCATTGTTGAATAAAGATGTCGAGTGCCTGAACGTGAAGCGTTCATCTACTCAATGGTATGCGAAGGCAGTAGGAAATAAAAGTCATTATAAATAGATAATAGTAATCGTATGATTTGAGAGGAAAAAAAAAAAAGAAGAAAGTAAGAAAAAATGTAAATCATCGGTGATGGAAACGTAGCAAGAAATTTATGATCAGTAAATATGCGTTGAAGTAAAATATCTAAAAAGCGATAAGTGAGCAGGAAATTATGGTGGTTTGAGGCTCCGATTCCATTTAGAAGTAGAGAAAGGATACTTGTATTTTCCATTCAATTGCGTAAATATAGTTTGTGCCTTGATGAGGGGTTTTCGTGAGTAGCAATGGTATTGAAGAAATTTCTAGGAAGTTTAGTAATATAGTTGTCAATAGAATCAATTTTTTAAATCTTGATGAATTGTAGAGTTGCGGGCAAACCAGGGTGCACCAGTGTGATACGAAGAAGTCTGTTTTGAATAATTTGTACAGATTTCTTGTTAGATTGTGCAGCATAGGTAAGGATAGGCTTAAGAACTTGTTTGTAGTGAAGAAGTTTCTTTGACAAAGTTAATTTAGAAAATTTATTAATGAGTGGTAGAATGAGATAAAAATTTTGATAAAAGTTTATTGTCAATAATTAAGCCGAGATATTTAATATTAGTTGCCCATTCAATTTGTTGATTAAAAAGGGAGAGATTAATATATGGTTGTCTGGCGTGTCCTTTTCGGAAAATGATAGCTTGAGATTTAGAGACATTAATTGCGATGCGCCATTTAGTTAGCCAATCCTGTAGGATATTCAGAACATTTTGAAGAGTATTGATGACATAAAGAATAGAAGCACCTTGTGCAAGAGCAGCAGAATCGTCAGCAAATAGGCAAGTGGAAATGTTAGTGCACTGAGGAAAGTCGTAGGTAAAGATATTGTAGAGAATAGGATTTAACACGCTTCCTTGAGCTGTACCAGCACAAATACGACCGATTTTGAGAATTCATTATGAAGTCGAACTTGAAAGGTTCTATTTTTAAGATGTTTCGTAATGATAAGTGTGATCCAAGTTGAAATTGAAGTTTGATGAATTTGTAGATCAGTCCATTGTGCCACAGTCGATCGAAAGCTTTTTTGACTTCTAGAAAGACACCTCCTGTAAAAATTTATAGTTATATCCTTCAGTGATGATATTGGTAAGACGTAGAAGTTGATGACAAGTTGAGTGATGTTCACGGAATCCAAATTGTTCTGCTGGAATTATGGAATTTTTATCCCAAAAGAAGTAATATGTTTCACTAAGAGTTTTTCGTAAAAGTTTTCCTACACAGCTAAGGAGACTGATGGTCCGATAATTTTGGGGAAATTTCCTATCTTGGCCAGGTTTAGGAAACATGAGTAATATCTTGTTTGTGGTATCCTTTACTCTTGTTCACTTTATAAATTAGTTAATTTGGCCGCATGTATGGTTAGTTTGAAAACAGGAAAAGTATTAGTGATTGCATGTGTGAAAATGTATATTTGTATGTCTGTGAGCATCTATCAGTGTTTGTGCACGTATATGCATATTTATACGCGTTTATGTGTATTTATGTCCATTAGTGCATAGATATCTGCATTTGTATCTTTAAGTGCTTGAATACGTATTTGTTTATGCGTTCGTTTATGTGTATATGCATTTGCATGTATACGCATTTGCATGTATACGTATATATGCGTGTTTATGTGCATTCATACATGTGTTGCTGATATACAAAAGCAGTATAAATAAACGCTTACTTATACAATAAATTTATTTTAAAGTAAAACACTCAACTCAGTTAAAATTGAATTCAAATTATAAATGTTACAAAACGATACATTTATCAAGCACACGAATAGTAATTACCAGAAGCCCAACTCATGCGTTTCATGCCAACTGCTTTAATACTCATCATAATTTACATAATCCACTCAAGATGATGGTTACAATAAAATGCAACCATTCATCTCGAATGGCACTTTTCTTTTGGGTTCGAGGATCAAACTAATCCTCAAACAAAGCAATAACTTCTCAATTGGATTCGAGGACCGACCGAACTAGTCTTCAAAATATCAACAATCGGCCCCATCGATCATCGTACTAACCCAAAAGGAGCATTAATACATTAATTCTGCAAAATGATATTGAAAATGCATATTATTAGTAAACATTTTGTTCAACAATCGGCCAAATTCAAATGTATATATATTAGTTAGTGCTTTAGTTAGTGCGAGTTAGTTGCTTTACCTCAATTTATCCAATGAGCCGCCTGATAGAATGATTAATCTTACTGACTAATCTCTGGATCTCTGATTTAAGCCACTTAATCCTACCTTAGAAAACTAGACCTTAATGAACTAGAGGTTTCTCAAAGGAGCCTCCAATCAAATTACAATATTTTGGTGGCAATTTTGTTAACAAAATAGGAGTGTTACATTTGGCGATATTCGCTTTCTCATTAACTGATAAAAAAATTATCATTCCTTCCTGAGATACTATCTATCACTCTTTTTGTATTATCGTTTGATGTTATGCTCCTGAAGCCTTGATATACTGTTTGAATTTTGTAGTTTTGATTCAATAATATTTGATAAAATAATAAATTAAAGTTATTTTATCAATTTTTTTATATATGCTAAGTTCATCGAATAAGGAAAATTAAGCCTACTGGGAATTCCCGTCTCCCTTTGTTTTAAAAGGCTAAAGCATCTAGCACCTTAATTCTTAGGTAAGTGTAACGAAATGCAGATTTACTACTGTGTCCAAAAAGTAAGACCAATTATTTATTTATTTTCAAAAACTCTTTAATTATTCTTCCAAATTTATTTCATCGCCTTCAAAGTAATCCCCTCCGGGCACAATGCACTTATGTCAACGTCTTTTCCAATCCTCAATGCATGCTAAAAAGTCATTGGCCGAGATGGCCTTCAAAGCGCACGTCGATTCACGTTGAATCTCTTCAATCGACTCAAAACAGTGTCGCCGGAGTAGTTTTGAGTTTAGGGAATAGCCAGAAGTTGCACTTTGAATACGGAAATTGTGGGTTTCGTTTTTGACGGAAACAAATTACGAAGAATCAATGCAAACAGAAGCTGGAGCATTCAGTGTTTTCAGTACCAATCGAGATTTGACGCGTTTGAGACCCAAAATGGAATTGACCGATCCTTTTGAAATTCCAACATCATCAGCAAGGTCTCTAATTGTAAATCGACGTTTTGCAAGCACCAAATCTTTAATTTTTTGGACATGAGTTTCGTCCGTTGAGATTGATGGTCGACCAGAGGGCTCTTCGTCTTCAACGCATTCTCTACCTTCTTTGAACTATTTATACCTCTTCTAAACATTTCTTTCTGATATAAGAATCCTCACCAAATGCCATCTGCAACATTCTATACATTTCCGCACAAAAATTTAATGCAAGTTCTTTGCTCAATTAATTCAGACATTTCAAAAATCGCTGGAATCAGTATTAGCGTCTCACAAAGTCAAGCGTAACTCAAACACTAATGAATATTTTGACGTCAAATTTCTCACAGATGTCAAGGACAGTGCCAACAACCTAAAAAAAGAAAAAAGTTGAAATTCCATAAGCCCCGGGAATTTTATATTGAAAATTGGTCTTACTTTTTGGACACAGTAGTAAGTTTATAATTTTAGGCTATTTCAACAATCCATGAATGTGAATTATGTAACCATTTATTTCTGCATATTATATTACTATTACTTATTCTGATTTTTCTACAGCTATTTTTATCCGTATTTTAATTTTAAGTTAGAAATGCCCTGAAAACAAAAAAAAACAAAAGCAATAAATATCCCAAAATTGTATTATTTTGTTAATTTGAAAAGTTTTCTTGTAACTGATTTGCGTGTATAACATGCTTGGCAAACATGGCTTTCTAGGTTCGTAATAATAATCATAATTATGATAATATTTCTAGAAAAGCGATAATTTCAAAAAATTTCCTATTTTATTATAACTACAAAATATATCTATAAAAATTAAGTGCATAAAATAGGTTAATTATTTCTAAGTAATTGTTTCCTCAAACTAAAAATATGAACAAATTTTGCTGTGTCCCTATGTATCGAAGAAGTTTATTTATAATATATATATATATATTAAACCCACGAACAAAGTAAGTTAACTGAAATAGCTAAAATAATTACAAAAAATTATTTTTAAAATAAAATAAAGATTCTTGCCTTGTATTATGTTAATTATTTTCTCGGGGCTTTCACGGTCAAGGAAAAAAAGGGTATCTATTCGTATAAAATTGTTTTCTGTTATTAAATAAATTTTTTATTTGCGCGTACAAAGGACACATTAATTTAAAAATTGCATTAAAAGCAACATAATTTTAAGTAACATTAATTTTTTTTTCATTGCTTCTTATCAGGTGTGAAAACTGATTTTTATTAATTATATGTTTTTAATTGTATTTTGCAATTTTTATTGATTATGTAATCATAATTTCTATTCAGTTTAAAATTTTTTTTTCTAATAGATTGAATTTGTATATGAATAATTTCAATTTTTCTCTGTCAAAATTTAATATTTTATATTAATTTTAAAGAAATATTTCGTGTTTATTAAATTGTATAACAGTTAAGTGTCAAAATAAGTATTCGTTATGGCGAAGGCTAATATTTGAATGTCCTTGTTCAGTTTGTTTACTTTTTTTTTGATTACATCAGTTCAATATGATCTATGGAATACTACTTATTTGTACATACTATACTAAAGTAAAGGTAAGGTAAAGCATATTTATCTATACCGATTGTATTACTATATTATTCCCTGATTATTTAAAATGACATATTTAATTATTTATGTTGATCTCCGTATAAAATTATTG
This sequence comes from Caerostris extrusa, assembly GCA_021605095.1. Taxonomy (NCBI): domain Eukaryota; kingdom Metazoa; phylum Arthropoda; class Arachnida; order Araneae; family Araneidae; genus Caerostris; species Caerostris extrusa. The sequence goes on from BPLR01020948.1 coordinate 111,231, forward strand.
TATGCAATAATTTTTAAAGATGGGTCGATACTCTGTTTTATGTTACTTTTTATTATGGTAGTAGGAGTTTTAAATTATTATCTAAATGTATTATATTTAAGATTTAGTTCACAATTCTCTTATCTCCCGCCTGCTTAGGTACACGGTGACAACAAATTTAAATGAGAAAATTATCACATTCAGTTTACTAAAGATATTTATATTAAAATATTTGTATTTCTCATAAATATTTTTTAAGAACTTTACAATTCCCGTAAATATTCTATACATATAACTCATTTAGTTTCATTTGATACTAATAATTTAATATAAATGTCATAGAAAAGGGTAATAAATTATTCCACATACCAATTACTAGTCATAGTCTAATTACTAATCTTGACTTGACTTGACTTGGCGTTTGGGATGAGGAGAATTAAATTGTTGAGGGTGTGG
>BPLR01020949.1:0-13298 GCA_021605095.1 Caerostris extrusa
GGTCGGACATCAGCTGGCAGTGTTCCGCCTTTGAGGTCCCGCACATCTAACACAACGGGTGGGCAGGTGGCAGACTTCCGAGGAGGAAGAACCCTGGATACCCGTGCGCATTGGCTGGCCGGGACGTCCAGATAGGCTCCTCGATGGGACACCTGAGCTCCCAGTAACTCAGTGACGTGGTATACTTTACTTGGTTCAAGTTCGTCTTCTTGAGCTGGGTGTGTGGAAGAGGCATTGGCTCCCTGGTTTTAAATGATAGGCGGGAAATCTTCAGACAGTGAAGCCCTCTTCCGTTAAAGGTTCAGCCGTGATGGCCGCTGGGTCAGTTGAGGCCGGCAATCCACGGATCACCACCTTGATGGGGCGCTCCTCCTTCAAGGAGTAGCTCTGTAGTCAGGCCTCGCTCCTCCATAAAGCGAGTGAGCTTTGAAGTCGTCATCGTTGGAGACTTGGATCTTCATGGAAACGCCCTGTATACTTGCTCTGGATGAGCGGCACTTCAGTTTTCAAGATATTGATCACTGCATTCCAGTCGCTCTTGGGCTGGAAGAAGGAGGAGGCCGGGCATCATAAAACCGCATTGTCCTGTAGTTCAGGTATGGTGTTGATGTTCAACAGGCGCAAAAGCGTTTTGGGTAACAACTCCTGGGACACTGGGATGTTTCGGCTGCTTTTGGTCAGGTGCTTGGGAGGTAGCTGAAAGCCATCACCATCAGCTGGCCGCTTGACTTCCGGCTGTCATTTGGCATCAGAGTAGAGGCAGCTAAAGTGCCATCCAAAATAGGTAAAGCTGAGCACTAGCAGATGCGAGGAGCTCTCTTGCAGTTTGTGCACGCTTACACCGGTCGTCAATCTCAATCAGAGATGGAATCTGAAACAACGCAATTCCAAATTCATATTTGAGTTTGTCCATCGCTTTATACAGTCCTGCCATCTCTGGAGTGCAGCTGCGCGGCTGCCGGTGAGTCGGGTTTGTCTTGGCAATCTGTGTTGCCGTGGTAGTTAAATGTTGTTTTAGCTGGGATGCATTCCTCAGCATGGCTTGGTTGATAAGCACAAATTCGTCCGTGATCTCTCGGATCAGTAAAGCTGGCCCAAAAGCCGTGTTGGCCACTTTGACCGTGGTCCATTTCCATGGTGACGTCAACGTCGGGACTATCAGGAGAAGGAGTCGGCACTACTAATAGGCGGCGGATCCTCAACCAAAACACCAGCAGAAGTCTGGCTCATGTTAAGTCCAAAAACTCACGCTGGAAAACAAATCACACACAATTCAAACGAAAAACAAAGTCCAAATCAAAACAAAAGCAAAACAAAAAGTCCAAAAGGATTGCGCAAACACAATCAAGTCGAAAAACGATTTTAGTCAGGAGCGGCGGAGAACACGTCTTCACTCTTCAAGATCTAAAACCAGAATCCGGTGAGAAATGGCTATGCATGATATCTGAATCAAAAAAGAAAAAGAATAATATAAAAAGGTGGAATATCCGCTAAGTTTACACACTTTTGCCCACCGAAATTTTCGGTCAATAGGAAGAGCGCAATTCGACATGATCGCACTCCTATGCCTTTGAGATCCGCCTATTTTTAGCCACCGAAATTTTCGGCCAATAGGAAGAGCGCAATTCGATCGCGGATATTACTGAATTTCTACCCGGGGTGAAAGAAAGCTGGGCAACGGACGTACCGGTTACGAAGTTCCTTGGTGGTTTTTAAGAATCACAAAACCTCCACATCTTAAATTAATTGAAACATTAGCATAAATTGTAGTTTCTTAAATTAATGAATAGAAATAATTAAAAATAAATAAATGAATTTAAAATTTAGGAAAAACATCTCCTGCTTGAGAACAATTAAAGCAGGAGATCGAAAAAGCTAAAGCTATCGGTACAATTAAGAGTCCGTTGACGATGCCCAAAAATAAAAATAATAAGTTAAAATGAGAATTTTAAGATAAAAGTAAAATAAAACAAAATAATTATACAAAATAGATATATTTTGATCAGTTGACTGATTCACCAATAGATGGCGCCATCAGTCCCAAAATCGAGCCCAAAGAGTCAGTTACATACATACATACAAACATACATACAGGTGAAGCTAATAAAACCGTATTAAAAAGGGGGACATAGAGAAAGCGATCACATCTACAGATGATGCCAAGTATGCAAAATAAATTTTTTTGTTTAGGTTAAAAAGGAGCAATGATAGTTTTTTCGAGATGTTCGACTACACATCAGATGAAAAAATACTATTCGAATATATATGAATATTCGTTTATTTGCATTTGGTATGCAAATAACAAATTCGCTTATTCGAATCTGGAAGCATCAAGGTGAACCGATATCTCTTCTAGACAGATGATAAACGATTTGTCCAGAACATTGAACATGATGTTTTTGTTATGCATATCAGCTTATCATTTATTATGGTACTGAAGGCCAGAGCTCTAGCTAATTGGTCATCAGGCCACTAGATAGATGGTTATGGACAAAATAGCAATTTTTAATAATTTTTTGCCAAGTAACCTGCAGGATACACCTTCAGTGTCAGAGAATGGAAAAGATTTACATTTGAATTATTAAAAGTAATTATTTTTTTAAAAAATGGTTTCAATTCCTTTATGTTTTTCTTAGAAGTTTGTCGCTTATAGTGTTGAAGTAATTCTGATATTGATTGTTGATAAGTTTGTAAATAAGAGACAGCTTTTCCTCGACTTTCATGAAAATTAGTTATCCATTCAGTCGTGTCGATTCTTTTTTTAATCAGTAACAATTTTCCCAATCTTCTCAACTCTACATGATTTTTCTGTGCTTCTTCTAATGCCTTTTGTATTTTCCTTTCACTATATCGTTTTTTTTTTTTCAACTCAGCTGAAAAATATTCTTTCCATGGCAGATAGAATTTATTTTCATTTTATCGGAAAGATTTTGAAATTGATTACAATATGATTCGAATTTCTTTCTCAAAACTCTCTTCAAATCCAACAGTCTCCATTTTGATATTTTCATCAGCAAGAATGTTGTCACATTTCACCCAAACTCTGCAGAATGCTTTTAAACATTGTGTTGCATATGTTGGTGCCAAATTTTTCAATATAGTAAAGAAGTGTTTTTCCACTACACTTATGTGAAGCGTGTACGAGTCAAAAGGTGCCTCATATAACAGCTTATATCCTGGAAGATCTCCTAAATATCTACCACAGGCTTTAACAATATTAAAGTCAGGAAAATCCAGTAAAAATAATACAGAACCAGGATTAATAAGACTGTGTACTTCCTGAAACTGAAAATAAAGTGATAAATTTTTCAAGTTGAATGAAATAAAAATATATTTGAATATTTAACTTGAATTTTACAATCGGCAAATTAAGCAGAATTCTTTGTAATTTAAAATATGTTTCCTTGAACTCATTTATATTTCCTGCATGTATGATTTTAGAAATAAAAATCACACTTCTCACATAAAATTACAACCTATATTATATCACTATAAGAGAAACCAATACATAAGATGTGATCCCCCATCACAATGATTCTCAAAATATTTAGCATGTCCTCCAAGAAAGGAGTCAACCTAATGAAAAGAAGGCCTGATGTAAAAGATAAAACCTAATTACATTAAATCAATTTAAAAATTAAAAAATGATAATTATTTAGAAATACACTCAAGAGCAAAACATTATGACCACCTGTCAATAACGAGTTCGCCCACCTTTGGCGGCAACACAGCTTCAACCCGCCTTGGCATGGATGCTACAAGTCCTTGGTAGATGGCCGGAGAGATTGTACCAGATGTTTAAGCAACGGTCCCGCAAATCCGAGATATTGTGAATTGGTGATCTTTGAACTCTGAGCTGCCATCCCAGGACATACCAAATGTGTTCTATCGGATTGCGATCCGGTGAGTTAGGCGGCCAGGACATTAACTGGAATTCAGCATCATGTTCCTGGAACCACTCCAACACAATTTTAGCCTTGTGACAAGGGGCGTTGTCCTGTTGGAACATTCCATTTCCAGCTGGAAAACAGAGGCCATGTAATGGTGCAACTGGTCCGCAATGATGTTCAGATACCCTGTAGCATTCATGGTCTGCTCTACCACAACCACGGGTCCCAGAGAAGCCCAAAAGAACGTTCCCCAAAGCATAATATCACCACCACAGGCCTGTGTATGACCTACTGTACATTGAGGGAGCAACTGTTCACCTGGAAGACGGCGTATCCTAACACGGCCATCGGCGTGATGAATGACAAACCGTGATTCATCTGACCAGGCAACTCTCTCCCACTGATCCATGGACCAGTCATGATGTTCCCAGGCCCAGCGCAGGCGCAGTTGGCGATGACGCTTGGTCAGCAAAGGCACACGAGTGGGACGTTTGCTGCGTAACCCCATATCAACAGTATTCGCTGAACAGTGTGCTCCGACACTATTCTACTTGGCGCTGCATTGTATTGGGCTGTCAGCTGAACCACTGTTTGGCTCGGTTTTTGCTTCACCATGCGAGACAGTCTCCGACGACCTTTTTCTTTGATAGCGTGTGGACGTCCAACACCATGTCACCTACTGCTGGTTTCACCGTCATTCATCCACTTTGCATAAGTACTAACAACTGTAGATCGTGAACAACCCACGAGTTTTGCAGTTTCGGAAATACTTGTTCCGAGCCTTCGAGCCATTACAATCTGTCCTCTATCAAAGTCGCTTAGATCCACAGCCTTTCCCATCACACACAGAAGTAAGTGAAAGAATGATTCTTCAGACTCTCCAACAGCAGTTAAGTACCACTTCTACCTGATCACGTGCCTTCCACGTCATCCAGGCGAGTTCATTGCAAAATGTAGGGGTGGTCATAATGTTTTGGCTCTTGAGTGTAATGATGCTTGTGCAGAGGTTTTGATAGTAATGAATTTCAAATTTCTTTTCCCCCACACCCCAAGTGTAAGAATTCTTAGGGATGATCCAGAAGAAACCTCTAATCCATGCTTAAAAGCTGTATAATCTTTAATTAAAGCAATTAAGAAACTCCTTTAACACACAAACAATATTTATTCAATGATCAAATATATATATGTATACATATATATATATATATATATATATATATATATATATATATATATATGCAGAGTTTCACATACAAAAGCATACAACCAACACAAAACTTTCTGATGTGCCAGTTTTTGCACACTTCCCAGGAAGAGAAAGTTCTCCAATCGCCTCATGAGACTTATTTACGACACTTAATTCCTCTCATAGCCTATTATTTACAATTTGATTATGTAGGAAAATCTTTTTCTAGAAACCAGATAACCCTAGTGTTCGCCTTCCTTAACAAATAACTCTTAGGATAAAGGGATTTTTGATTTTTTTATTTTTGCAGGGTCAGATCTTATAATTATGATCAAATTAATGAATGTAATCTTTCATTTCAATTTTTTGGTTTATTTTATTATTTTCTACTTTACTACCCTAACATTGCCTTCCATGAAACCACGTGAATCAAGTAGCCAAGTCAAATTTACACTACATTAATTCTCTTATCTAACAAAATATAAGAGAATTAAATATCTCTGACAATGGAGTAAACATCTATGAAATAAAATAGCAGTTAATTTTAACATTAAAGACTACTTGCAACTTATTTTTCATTGTCTTTCTTTACAAAAGTAGAAATTCTCATAATACCTATTGGTATATCAGTTTTGATTAGTGTCTGCAGCACAAAGGAGAAATCTGTTTTTATGTATATTTAGAATAAGTTTCTAAATAAGTCTACTGAATTGAATTATTATTGCTTCAGAAGATCGTTGCTTTAAGATAATCAATTTATAGATACTTCATTTAAAATTATGTATCTTTGGTAACACTGCTTTACTGCAATTAAGCTTGATGCTTACTAATTTTTTATCATATGTTAAACAAATGTGGATTATAGTATTTTCCCAAGAACATAAAAGAAACATCTGAAACATATTTTTCCAATAAGGATTGATATTAGCATCTAAAGTGGTATTTATTGGGCAATTTTTAGTATGAATAATTAATTTCTGGACATACCAAAATACTTTTTGATATAAAGATTCTTATACATATTATTATCATACTTCTTTTATACACAATTTATATAATGAATGTTAAAATCTGATAAAAAAGAATGGAATATATTTTTTTTCAAATAAGAATTATTTCGACATCTGAAGTACTGTTCTTTAGGCAATTTTTAGTAAGAATAATAACATTCCTAATATTATAAGAACATCTATTTCGTTAAAAACATAAGTATTATTACCATATTTATTTTATGCATAAATAAGGAAAAAAAGAATTTTTTATGTGTAGTTATACAGCCAAATATGAGAGCATAAATGATTCGGTTAAAATATAGGATCCTGTACCCTTTGTGCCAAACACATCGCCAAGTTGCCGAGTCGGTAAGTAAGAAGCAAACAACAAGAAATGAATTTTCCAGGTAGTTTAACGCGGTAAAATTGATATTATTAAAAAATCGTTTTACTGTGTTACCAAATCGCCAAGTAAACAGACGGAAAAAGGTTGCCTAAGTTCGGTGTTACATTGTAAATGCTATTTAATAAAAATTAATAGCCAAACAGTGCTTTTACGCCAACATTAGTAGCCAAATGCATTACGTCAAAGTTTGTTCCTGAAAAGGCTTTGAAGCCAAAGTTTAAGTTTAACGCCAAATTTTATCACTATCCTTTATCGCCAACATTTATCGCTTTATAGCCATTTTTCACTAAGCAAACTTTTTTTATATAACTTCTTTTAAGCCAAAAAATGCTTTATCGCCAATATTTATCGCTTTATATCCAAATTTTTCATTAACAGCGATTATTATCTTTTTTGAGGCGCTTTTACGCCAAAATGATGCTTTATCGCCAAATTTTTATCACTAAAATTTTTTATCTCTGGAATACTTTTGCGCCAAATGAAACCGCTTTTACGCCGAAATTTAGCGCTATTATGCCAAGAAAATTATATCTAAAATGCCTTTACGCCAATTTATATCGCTTTATCGCCAAATTTTTACCACTATTATGTCAACTTTATAATGTTTTCTTTTTACGCCACATATTGCCGCTTTAACGCCAAAATATATCATTATTTTGTCACCATTTTATTCCTAAATTGCTTTCACACCAAATTAAATCGCTTTATCGAAAAATTATTATGTGGAATTTTAGTTTGCTAAGTTCACAAAAAGTATCGTTTAAACAAAGATAATAATCGCCAAAGATAATGTCACATTTTTGCTGGCGCCGCCATATAACACTCTGCCAGATAATTATCAAATGTTCCGGACACATTATTTTATTAATATTAATTTATTTTAATTATTAAAAATTTAAATTGTAACGTTAACTTAACGTTCTAAAAGCTAAAACGTCAAATATTCCGAGCTAATTCTAATTGCTGGTTGTCACAAAATCCTAACTAAACGAACATCTTTGACAAAAGGAAATTAATTATTTAAGAATAAAATATAAGTTATTAATAAAAAAAAAAATCGTTTTTCTTGTTTGGTTCTTATTTTCCTGAGTGGCAACTTCATAAATATTGTTTATGTTCTGAATCAGTGACCGACGTACGTTGTAAGAATAAGTTCGGAATAATCAGTAATTTATTGGAATACTAATTTAAAAGAATATATATTTTTTTCTTATTTACTGCAAATAAGAATTTGCAAATAATAATATAATCACAATAACAATAAATAGTTATTATATTGTTTGGAAAATGAAGCTACGAATGCCTCTAATTATAGTATTGCAACCCTAAAGAAAAAAAGCAATATTCAGGGTTGCAAGATTCGCAACTGCCTCAGGGGTACAGTATCCTAGATTTTAACCAATGATTCTAAGAAACTGAAACTCACAGAAAATTACACATCATAGCCAGTTAAAAAAGTTGAAGTATATTAGATTAAAGTATCCATCAATCTCAAATTATATTATTTCATATTACAAGAATGAAAACCCATAATCCCTTCTAAAGAAACTATAATTTACATCATGTTTAAGATCTAACTGATCAAGCTATAATTCAGTAATATAATTAACAGAATTTTTAAACATATATGGTTGTTCAAAAGTTTCTTAATAAATTAATCCACATGCTGTTGAATTAAAGGATAATTGTGATTTTTGTTTTTAAAGTCATAATTAATGCTTTCTGGCTCATGGTCTATTTGAATGGATGGCTATTACAAAAATATACAGGCAGTAAAAATTATATCAACATAAAGTAGTACCAGTAAAAAAAAAAAAATTTTAATGCTTGTCAAGTATTACAAAAAAAAAAAAAAAATTGTTGATGTTACATCATATGATGTAGAAGGTCAAAACCTCTTTTTTAATATAATTAAAACTTCATTACTGAAATTATGAAAAAACTACTTTTAGATCTCAATTTTTTCTACAAATAAATCGATATTTTTATATACTGCAATGTCTGTTTGGATATAAATATTAACTTAAAGGAATATTTTTTATAATTACATGGAAGAGTGGATAATCCACAGAAGAAAACATAATAATGAATTTAAAATAAACATTTGATAAAATATTACAAAAATTTTGAAGAAACGATTATAATCACCTGTACACATGTTAAATATAAAAATTCATTATTATGCAATACATACATTTTTTTAATTACATTAAAAAATGCACAGAACAGTTATACTAAAGTTTTTAAAACTTACAAGAGATTGAGATATTTTTTTTCTAGATCTGAAAAAAATTTCACCATGGAGACAATGTGGGCATTTTCAATAGCATATATCACTTTACTATTGAAAGGTAGAGAAAGATCAGCTTCAATGAACTCAATTTTGCAAATTGAGTTGCGAAAACATTTCAAACCTTGTTGTATGGTAATGCAAGCATTTTGCCACTTTTTATCACAATCAATGATTGAAACATGAACATTGAGTTCAGTAACATTGAAAATAGATTCTAAAACTTTAAGCAAACCCACTATATCTGAGGTTGAACCACTACCAAATGAACTAATTCTTATTTCATCCCTCTGTAATAATTCAGTAACAATATTTGTATGCTGACTTAAAACAATTCCAAAATAATGTGCAACAGCACTAGACAAACAGGTACTATTTTTATAAATGTAAGCAATTCTGTAATAGAGAGTGTTGCATTTTAATTCACTGAAAATATAACAATCCTTTTTGAATTGGCACCAGTTGTTTGCAACAGAGCGCAGATGATAGAAATACCGCTTGACATATTTAATATGACCATAACCTATAAGTTTTCTGACTGCTTGGTAATAGAGTTCACATAATTCAAGACTCACAGCAATACATTTGCATGAATGCATATCATAACATGCATTAATTTCATTAAAGTTTTTTACATCCAAGAAATGAAACAGTTCATTTTCCATATCATACTCTTCAGCCATATCAAACTTTTCAATCAATAAATAGTTTTTTTGGGGATTCTTTTGACAGCTTTTGAAATCTTGTAATTTTTTCTTTTTAAATTCTTAATATATGTTTAGACATGCTCGCAAATGTGCAAGCTTGTATTTGGTAGTTTATGGAATTCAACAGTTGAGGTTGAATTTTTAAGTGAGATTTGGAAGTTAATGGAATTTGTTGTATATGTAATTTTTTTTTTTTTTTTTTTGTGGAGGTGCATCATGTAACGGACACTTAATTATACCGATAGCTTTTGCTTTTACGATCTCCTGTTTTAATTGTTCTCATAGCAGGGGATGATTTCTTAATTTCTTTTATTTTTTACATTTATATTCTAATTCTCTAATTTCAGCAACTTCATTTTGTGCAAGTTTTAATTTGAGGTGTTTAGTGGTTCTTAAAAACCACATTGGAACTCCGTAACCAGTAATTCCATTGCCCTTGCAGCCTTGTAAAACAGTAGCATCTTGCAGGTCTTTGCAATGTTGTCTGTTATCAAATATCTTTATATATATTTTTATTTATCATTCATATGGCTAGCAGCAATAACGGGGTTCATAATATCCTGGGGGTATTTTGAGAGGGCATATTCCTTGATCTAAGGTATTACAATTATTTTCTTTGGGTTTACATTTTTTTTTCGTCTTTCTTTCTGGTTTAAGTATTTCCTGGACAACATGTTTTATGTTATTACTCTTTCATCCTACATTTATTTAAATTTTTATGTTCATTTTATTAGAATTAAATTAATTAAATTCTTTTTTTTAGAATTGAAGAAAAATACTTAAAAATATAAATGCTTTGGAAATTTACAATCTCATGTTTGATTGCATTCAGATGGCACTGGGCGTTATGCGGTCCATGTGTTGAATAGTCTTGCTTTACATGATAAATTTTGTAGATGGAAGAGGAAATATAGTGTCCAAAAAGTAACACCAATTTTCAATTTAAAATTGTCGGGACTTATGGAATTTCAATTTTTTCCTTGTTAGGTTGATGGCACTGTCCTTGACATCTGTGTGAAAGGTGACGTCAAAATATTCATTAGTGTTTGAGTTACGCTTTTGGCTTTGTGAGACGCTAAAAACTGATTCCGGCGATTTTTGAAATGTCTGAATTAATTGAGCAAAGAACTTGCATTAAATTTTGTTTGCGAAAACGTAAAGAATATTGCTGGAGGCATTCGGTGAGCATTCCTATATTGGAAAAAAAAAAAATGTTTTAAAAGTGTATAAACAGTTCAAAGAAGGCAGATAACGCGTTGAAGACGAAGAGCCCTCTGGTCGACCACCAATCTCAACCAACTAAGCTCAAGTGCAGAAAATTAAAGATTTGGTGCTTGGAAACCGTCGATTTACAATTAAGACACCTTGCTGATGATGTTGGAATTTCAAAAGAAACGGTCAATTCCATTTTGGGCCTCAAACGCGTCCATGGCATTATGAAGACGTACATGAATATGCGTCTGTCTGAATATGCACATATATTTCAAAATCATATCATGTTGATCTCTTTACCGATAAAAAGAATGGATTCAATAGAAAGTACAAAATTGTACACATTTTATCGTCATGAACTGATGGGCTTATAGAACAGGGTGATTGTTATTGTGACGAATCGATTATTATTGAATTACTTAAACGTTTGGAAAACGAGTTACTCTCCTCCCCTTCTTCTCCAGGTAGAAAGGTGGTCTGGTGCCCAAGGGCTAGCACTCTGGGTCTTCTCTGGTATCCCAGGCTTCAGGTTCGAATCCCTGGCGGTGGCATGGATGTTTGTGAGTGGTTCAGAATCCACGTTAAACTGTAGGTCCTGGTCTGTTTAGCCCTAAATGCACAAGATGACCGTAAGAGCAACAAACGAAACCAATCTCCAGGTGGAATACTACTGTGTTCAAAAGTAAGACCCATATTTTTCAATTTAAAATTCCCGGCTTATGGAATTTCAATTTTTTTCTTTTTTAGGTTGCCTGCACTGCCCTTGACATCTGTGTGAGATTTCACGTCAAAATATGTTTGAGTTACGCTTGCCTTTGTGAGACGCTAAAACTGATTCCGGCGATATTTAAAATGTCGGAATCAATTGAGCAAAGAACTTGCATTAAATTTTGTTTGCAGAAACGTATAGAATGTTACAGAAGGCATTCGGTGAGCATTCATAATGGAAAAAATGTTTAGAAGTGGTATAAACAGTTCAAAGAAGGTAGAGAATCTAGTTGAAGACGAAGGGCCCTCTGGTTGACCATCAACTTCAACCAACGAAGCCGGCGCAGAAAGTCGTGCTTCAAAACCGTCGATTTACAATTAGAGACTTTGCTGATGATGACAGAATTTCAAAAGGATCGATCAATTCCATTTTGGGCCTCAAACGCGTCAAATCTCGATTGGTACCGAAAACTCTGAATTCGCCAGCTCACACTGCATTGATTCTACGTGACTTTTTCGCCAAAAATGAAACCCATATAGTTCCACAACAATCGTATACACACCGTGCGACTTCTGGCTATTCCGTAAACTTAAAAAAGACCATTCCGGGGACACCATTTGAAGAGATCCAACGTGAATCAAGCCGCGCTCTTTGATAGCCATTCCTGCCGATGACTTTTTAGCACGCATTGAAGATTGGAAAAAAGTAGGCATAAGTGCATTGTGTCCGGAGGGATTACTGTGAAGGCGATGAAATAAATTTGAAGAATAAATAAAATGTTTTTGAAAGAAAATAAAAAAACAATTGGTCTTACATTTTGATCACTGTTGTAAATAGAATTGAACAATGGATGACAGACAGATGACGTGTTGAGAACTTTCTCACGCTTTTTTGACTTTTGTTGGTAAGTAGAATAATCACGTACCTTGTTCAGATTTAATATACATTATGGTAGCTTTGAGGGCCTGAATGGCCGAGTGGGCTAGCGCTCTGGCGCTCAGTATCACAGGGTTCGGGTCCCGGCGGTGCCATCGATGTTTGTGGTGGTTCGAATCCACTTTAAACCATAGGTCCCTGTCTAATATGACTGTAGAGCTTTGCGGGGGTATTGCTACTCCGTGTCCGTAGCTTATCTTCAAGTTACACGCTCCGCCTGGGTAATGCAAAGTGGTAACGTCTGTGCAGCGCTTGCCTTAAGGCATCCAAGACCAAGCTGTCTAAGTGTTTGCCAGCTGCATTAGAAAGAAAAAAAAATGGTAGCTTTGAAGAAGAAACATTCGATAAATTTAAAACGGGTTCTTTTCTTTTTTTTTGAAATTAATAACAATAAATTTACGTATGTCATTCATAAGGACATTATCATATTTGAATCTTTAATTTACATTATTTATGAAGCACTATCTAACACTTAACATTTCAGAAATTAAATATCTAACTATATATTTAATTTCTGAAAGTTTTCATGTTTCTTGCAAACAGGTACTTTTTTAAATACTAGTTAATTTCCCAGTATGTCAATTTATAATAAGGATTTGGATCTGACACATGAAAAATGTAAATAAATAAAATGCTTCATTTGAAATAATATTTCATTACAAAATTCAGAAATATCAAGATACAATTTTATAGTTAATTGGTAAATTAATAAAAATCGCAATGTTAATTTTAATTTCAGTACGAGTATTTATTTTACAAATTTCGGATTGTTAATATTAACAAAGAACTTGCTACACATAAATACACAATTTTGAAACATTTATAGTTTTTTAATTTTGTAGGGCATATTTCATTTGCATTTTGTCTTCATACTTTACTTTTCCGCCAATCATGTAATACGCTTTTATTAGTTTCACCTGTATGTTTGTTTGTTTGTATGTATGTAACTGAACATTCCTTTGGGCTCGAT
>BPLR01020950.1:0-37332 GCA_021605095.1 Caerostris extrusa
CGAAAAGAAACAGAAAAAGAATTCAGAATTCATTCACTTCCTTTGCTTAAAGGAAGAATTTATTAATATGTAAATAACAGTTGCAATTAACATCGAGATTGTAAGCATTCAGAAAAAATAATAAATTCTTTACGCATACAGCTAATTAATGTTGATCCAAATAAAACCTAATCCATAAAGCTGTATTTAATTGTCTTTTTTATTTTTGGTGTATCTTTTTCAACGTTTCCTACCATGCAAAAAGAGCAGTTATGTTTAAGACATACGAACCACTTTGGGTGGATTTTCTTTTTTTTCTTCATCATCCTTGAGTTCTACAAGAAAAAAAAAGAAGAGGATGAAAGGGATGGAACAGCGAGTAGTCCCGAGCAATTAAGAGATGATTAATCCTTCACTAAATCTTCCCTCAGGCACTCTGATTAAACTCGCAGTTAAGGAGGTGGACGACATATATCAAGGAGGACAACCAAACGGCTGCCTCACTATTTTTACAAAGCCCTCCCTTTGCCTTTTTTTACCTTATCTCCTTTTCAGGAGGGAGGGTTTTAAATCACCCACCCTTCTTTCTCCAGTTTATTTCTCCTCCATTCTACAGAGGACTTTTTCGAGGATAACTTGGAAAAGTAAGATAGAGAGAAATAGTAGAAGAAGAAGAAGAAGATGGAAATAAGGAAACATAATAATAAAAAAAAAAAGAAAAAAGAATTGAGAATCATCAGCTGTAGAAGATTATGGAGGAGGAGGATCAAAGGAATATAATCTCCAACGTCCTTCCACTGATTCCCTGGAACCTACTGAAAAGCAGTTCGGAAAAGGATTACCAAGATTGCCGACTACAACCCTCCAGATAAAGAAAAAGGTAAAACTCGAGCACACATATATGTATAGAAAAGAAAAAGCGGCGATTATTCGGCGAAGTGGCACTGAGGTCTTTTGGAAAATTTTAAAATCCTTTCCACATGGAAGTACTTTCCAGATAAGTTGCAGAAGGATATGTGCTTCCTCTTTTTCCTCAACGCATCTCCCGTTTTCTGTGTAAAGACAGCAACTTCTTTGATAAGAGCAAAGGAATAGATATTAGAGCTCCCAAAAGTAAATAAGCCGAACTGATAAGTTAGAGAAATGGGTAAACCCTGCAAGACAAGATGGATCAACAAGATCCGAGCCTGCATTACAGAGAATAGCCACTACTGCTCTCCGTTGCAAAGACCTATTAGGATGCTTTTTAGGAGTTGAAAGATGAACCTGTTAACAGAAAATGTTGGACTAAAAGTTTTTAAGAAATGGATATAATTTTTTTGAAATCCGAGTTTTGCTGAAATCGAAACTTTTTATGTTACTGTGGTTATTAAATTGTAATGGAGGTGCTATACTGGGAGTTTAATTTTTAATTTTTTAACTGATGTTATTCAGTTATTATGTTTATGTTATATTTACAGTTTATATTAAATTATTGTAAAAATAATCATATGATAGAAATAAATTTTGAATTATTTTTCTTCGGTAAACTATTTTGTTTAAGCGTCGTTGCTAATCAATATTGTAATGTTATTATTTACTAATGACTTTGTCATTCCTTAAAAGAGGAAATTAAGCACGAAACAGCAATTTATGTACATGTTTTGTCTGCAAATCTGGGTCAATCCCTTAAAACTACTTATTTCGTAATTTGTAACTATTACAGAAAAAAAAAAAGATTAGTATTCTTCTTCAAAAAAACATTTTTCGTGAGTAATCACTGATTTGTCAATTTATAAGTGTGACAAAATTAATTAAGATTAATATATTATTTTAATCATTGTATATTGTTTCTAATTTTCATGAATTGTTTAACTACTTCTAATTCTCTCTATATGCATAAAGCGATTATTTAACGATTTTATTATCAAGCTTCCAAAACAGAACAAAAACAAATTTAAAAGTTCTTTAAGAACATTACTGTGAAAGAGCAATTAGTCTTCTACCATTGTTGAAATATTTTAAAGCTTTTGAAAATTTAATCCCTGATTTGTAAATTGTTTACTTATAGAAAATAGGAAATACCTATTATAGCAAAACCATTTACTTGCAGTTTTGTAATACTTTGGTTAGATCTAGGCTCTCTCTTTTCGTAAGTGTAAATTTATTTATTTATATATTTTAATTTAATGTGCGCATATATTTGCAGTTTAAATCACAGAAAAACAATAACACAAAGCAGTTCTTATTAATTTTCTAAGTGGATGGTTATTTTAATCATGGCATATTATTTTATTTTTTTATGTATTGCTTAACTATACTTCTAGTTGTTTCTATAAGTATAAGATAATCATCTAACTATTTTATTATTTGCTTCCAAAATGCAGAACTAATAACAAATTTAAAAGTTATTTTTAAAAAAACTTTACTGTCGATGAGCAATTAGTCTACTGTTATTGTTAAATGGAAATATTTAACGGAAATAACTAACTGGAAATATTTTAAATCTTTTGAAAATTTTATCTTAATTTGTATTTTTTTAATTATAGAAATAATTTTTTTAATGGGAAAATTGAAATATTTATTATAACAAGAACCATTCATTTGTAATTTTGTAATTTTATAAAAATTTGGTTACTTTTTCTCTTTCCTTACGTGAAAATTTAAGACGTATTAAAGTAAGAGACATTTTTATGTATATATATCTGCATTTTCTTATCACAGAAAACAATAATACTAAACAAGTTCCGATTTATTTGTACTAAGTGGATAGTTTTCTTTTATCTGACTAGTAGCAAAACATCACGAAAAATTCGTGGATTTTTTTCTAATCAAATAAAAGTTAATTTTTTAATGAAATTTAACAATGTATTATATTACATCGTATATATTATTAAAGTAAATAAAAAATTCAGTCTTTAAGGACAAATTATTTTTATAATATCAATTCTGTTGGCAAAAAAAATGTTTTTAATGTATATGTTTAATTCAAATATTCTGTAATAGAACATTAAAAAGTAAGTTTTAAAATATAAGTTAGTAAACGTATGAATTAAATGTTTTACAAAATTAAAAAACAAACAAAACTAAAAGTAAAAAATAATGCTGTAGTAATGCTTTATTATGTTTCTATATGTTTTTTAAAGATTTAAGTTTAAAGCATATTGCTTACAAAAATATATTGTTTACTGCATTTAAGTTTAAATTTCCTTTTCATTTAATTTCCTTTAATTATAACTTTTAAAGTTGGTTTCATTATATTTATTCAAACCAGGAAATACAGAATCTCCTATATTAGTGATACTAAGAAAAAAATAAACATTGGTGACAAAATAAACATGCAACACATTTAAAGCAATTAATCTTTTTTTTTTTTGACTGTAAAACTGCTTTCTCAGAAATTTGAGTGTTGTTGCAAGTAAAAAAAACCAGACAGTTTAAAAACTGTTTTATTTTTACAAAGAACATTACTGTTGATGAACAATCGGTCTTCCCTGGTCGATATGCGAATTCATTACTGCCAAGACAGAGTTCCACTGAAAAGAAGAAAAAAGAAAGCAAAAAAAATTCTGCAGTATGTGCTTATCTGGCCATTACGTCCACAAACTTCCTTTGAGGAAGAACCAATTTCACTTGAAAAAAGTAAATAGCTTCTCCAAGTTTGGACGATTTTCAGAGAAGAAAAACCCACAGAGTTTCACACGGGGAATGGTCATTAGCGAACGAGACAGGGTGATTCGATCCATGATTTGTGTTGCGTCATTTATCGATGTCAAAATGCAAAGTCGTGACAGTACACATGCCGCGTGTTGAACCATTCATCAAGTTGGGCCTAAAATGTTGTCTTTGGGCCTGGTTAAATGGACAAATGAAAATTGGAGGAAGGGAGACAAAGTCAGTTTGGAAGGCATTGTGTGTTGGAAAATGATTCATCCATTTGTTAAACATTTCAGATTTATGTTTAGTAGTCTGGTTTCAGCTCTTTCATGGTGTAGTTAACTGCATTTAATGGGAAGTTGGTGAAATTTGCTTCATAAGTTTTACTTGAAAAGTGTTAAATAGTTCATAGTTTTCAATAGTCGTTTGAATTTTAAATTTAGTGCTGAATAATATTTTCCAGCTGTTGTTGTGGCTGTCCTAAATAATCTCTAGGTATATATTCTTAGCAACATATGTTCGTGATAAATTTTTATCCAATATTGGAAAGAATATTTAGTAATGTCTTGAGTTACTTATTACTATAAGGTGTTTTCTTATCTAAGCATCAAACTTTACTATTTATAAATAAGAATGTATTTCTAATATCATTTTCATTTAAAAACTACTATCAAAACTATTGTGAATATAATCATTTATTAATTATTTTCTACTTTGTATTAAATACTTCAAAGGTATGATTGGTAAAATGCATATGCCGTGGAGTTATGTGATGCCAATTGTTAGGAATATATTTTCTAATTAAATTATGCTCACCAGGTTGAAATCTCAAGCAATAACCTCATATATTACAAAACATCTTTTTGTTTCTACATATGTTTTAATCTTTTATCCAATTTATAACTTATGTTTTGTTATTATTCCAATTTCAATATCTTTGATTTTAAATATAGAAGCATGCACTCTTAAAAATGCTTTACATTGAATCTTATTTTCAAAGATTATGTAATTAAGTGATTAAGGAAAATGAAGCTATGATAGAACACAATACGGTTGTTAGAACTAAACCTGCTATTTGAATCCCGTTCAGTTCTGGACACAAAAGACTATGTTTAGTAGTCTGTAAGTAGCATTGAATTTTGATTATAGATGACTAAGATACTGGGACTTTATACTGTTATATGTTATGTAAAGATTAATACTGAGTTTACCAAGTATATCAGAAAATGGTTTTATAAATTGTGAAATTAGTGTTAAGTATTTTAATTCGATAAAAATTGTATTAACAAAGTGCTTAAATATACTGAGTGCTTTGATATAGCATCAAATTAAATTTTCCTATTTGATCCTACCTGAATCTTAAAGAAAAATTTTTATCCCATAATATTTAGATGTCTAATAATGTAAAAGTCAAAATTAGCCAAAATTGTTTTTATCTAGATTAATAATAATGATAAGAGAAAACGCTGAAACATTATTTAAGGAAGTATATTCTCAATAAGAGATACTTTAACAAATTCTGTTTGCGCCTAGATTTCTACTTAATCTTTAAAAAAATAGAATATGACAATTTTCAGAGAAATTTTTAAGAAATGTCATGATTCAAGCTAGTAACCATTTTTATACGGTTCTTTGAAAAGAAACAGAAAAAGAATTCAGAATTCACTCAAATCTTTGTTTAATGGAAGAATTAATTATTATGTAAACAACAGTTGCAATTAACATCGAGATTGTGAGCATTAAGAAAAATTAATACATTCTTTTCGCATACAGCTAATTAATGCTGACTTTGAAATTATTAAATTCCAAATAAAACCTAATCTTCATAAAGCTATATTTAATTGCCTTTTATTTTCGGTAAAACTTGTCTCATTTTTTTCAACAACATTTCCTGCTATGCAAAAGAGCAGTTATGTTTAAGACATACGAACCACTTTTGGTGGATTTTTTTTTCTTCTTCATCATCCATGAATTCTACTCGAAGAAAAAAAGAAGAAGAGGGAGGAAAGGGATGGAACATGATGAGTACCAAGAGCAATTAAGAGATGATTAATCCTTCACTAAATCCTTCCTTAGGCACTCTGATTAAACTCGCAGTTAAGAAGGTGGACGACATATATCAAGGAGGACATCCAAACGGTTGCCTCACTATCCTTTTACAAAGCCCCCTTTGTTTTTTTATTCTTTACCTTATCTCCTTTTCCAGGAGGGAGGGTTTTAAATCACCCACCCTTCTTTTTCCACTTTATTTCTCCTTCATTCTTAAAGAGGAATTTTCGAGGATAGCTTGAAAAAGTAAGATAGAGAGTAATGGTAGAAGAAGAGGATGAAAATAGGGAATCATAATAATAATAATAAAAAGAAGAATTCGGAATAATCAGCTGTAGAAGATTATGGCGGAGGAGGATCAGAAATGAATATAATCACCAACGTCCTTCCTCTGATTCGAATCTACTGAAAAGCAGTTCGGCGAAGGATACCAAAGATTGCCGAGTACAACCCCTCCAGATAAAAAAAAAGAAAGGTAAAACTCGAGCACACATATATGTATAGAAAAGAAAAAGAGGCGATTATTCGGTGAAGTGGCACTTAGGACTTTGGAAAATTTTAAAATCCTTTTCCACATGGAAGTATTTTCCAGATAAGCTGCAGAGGGATATGTGTTTTCCTCTTTTTCTCAACGCATCTCCTGTTTTCCTGTGTAAAGACAGCAACTTCTTTGATAAGAGCAAAGGAATAGATATTAGAGCATCCAAAAAGTAAGTAAGCCGAAGTGATATGTTAAAGAAATGGATAAACCATGCAAGACAAGTTGGAGAAACAAGATCCCAGCCTGCATTACAGAGAAGAGCCACCGCTGCTCTCTGTTGCTAAGACCTATTAGGATGCCTTTTGTGGAGTTTAAAGAGGAACCTTTTAACAGATAATGTTGGACGAAAAGTTTTAAAAGAAATGCATCATTTTTTGAAATCCGTTTTTTGCTGAATTCGAAATTTTATGTTAAAGCAAACTGATATAATAATTAGTCATATTTTTTGTAATTGAAAAGATATAAACTGAATCATTCATATGATTCTTGCTTAATATATTTTATGGGTAAGATATATTATTTATTCTTTCGCCACATGCTGTACTGCGCTTATTAAAAAATGCAATGGTGGTGTTCAGATACAAGAAGTTTAGTATTTAACTGATGATATTCAATTATAATGTTAATATTATATTTTCATTTAATACAATTTAATATAAATTGTACCATATGGTATAAATAAAGTTTTTAATTATTTTGTCATACTCTATAATTTTTAAGTATCTTTGCTAATCAATTTTGTAATTTTATTTACAAATTACTGGCCATTCCGTGAAAAAGAGCCAATTAAGCATAAAACAGCAATTTAAGTACATGTATTGTCTGTGAATCTGGGTCAATCCCCCCTAAAAACTACTACAACCTCTTTTCGTAATTTGTAACTATTACACAACAAAAATTTAGAATTCTTCTTTAAAAGATGATCATGAGCAATTGATTACTTGCCAACTTAGATCATTTATTAACATGGAAAATTTAAATTAAGATTTATATTTTTTTTAATCATAGTAAACTATTTTTAATTTTAATGAGTGGATTAACTATTTCTAGTTCTTTTATAAGTATAAAAAGATCGTTTAACGATTTTATTATTTGCATCCATGTGCAGAACGAATTTAAAAATTCTTTTAAGCGCATTGCTGTCAACGCGCAATTAGTCCTCTATTAATGATGAAATATTTTAAATCTTTGAAAAACAATTTGATCTTGATTTTTTATTTTTAAATTATAGTAATAATTATGCGATAAGAAATAGGAACTATTTATTTAACAGAACCGTACATTTGTAATTCTGCAATTTTATAAAAATTTGGTTACATTTTTCTCTCTTTTCGTAAGCGTAAATATAATTTGTATAAAGTAAAAACTTTTTCTGTGTGTATATACCTGCTTATCACAGAAAAACAATCACACTAAATAGTTCCACTTATTTTTCTAATCGGATAGTTTTTTTTTTTTTTAATATGGCGAGCAAAACAAAACATCACGAATTTTTGAAAAATTTTTGTGTAAATAAAAACTAATTTTTAATGAACTTTAATAATGCATTGTATTATATCGTATATTAATAAAGTAATTAAAAATTTCTGTGTTTAATAAAAAATAATTTTTTTAATAATATCAATTTTGGTAAAAAAAAAAAATGGTGTATGTTTTAATGTACCTTTTTAATTAAAATATTCTGTAATAGAAATTTAAAATTTTGTTTTAAAGCATAAATTAGTGACCGTATGCATTAAATTTTTATAAAATTAAAAGAAACAACAATAACAAAGAACAAAACTAGAAGTAAGAAAATCGATAATGCATTAATACTTTAAACATTTGTAATGCTTTATTATGTCAACATGCTTTTTAAAGACTAGTTAAAACATATTGTTAACTACATTTAAATATAATTTTTTTTTTTTCATTTAATTTCCTTTAATTATAAATTTTCTAAGTTGGATTTAATATATTTATTCATACCACAATCGCTTTTGTTAGTTACACTAAGAAAAATAAGCATTGATGACACAATAAACATGCAACACATTTAACGCAATTCATCCTTTTTAACTGTAAAGCTGTTTTCTCAGATATTTGAGTGTTGTTGCAGGTAAAAAAAAATAATTTTAATTTGTTTTTACTTTTGCAAAAGAACATTGCTGTTGACCAATAATCGGTCTTCCCTTGTCGATGTGCGAATTCATTACTGACAAGTCAGAGTTCCACTGAAAAGAAGAAAAAAGAAAAAAAGAAATCAAAACTTCTGCAGTATGTGTTTATGTAGCCATTACGTTCACAAACTTCCTTTGAGGAAGAACTAATTTCACTTGAAAAGTGAATAGTTACTCCAGGTTGGCGCGATTTTTAGAGAAGAAAACCCAGAGAGTTTCAAAATGGTCATTAGCGAACGACACAGGGGTGATTCGGTCCATGATTTGTGTTGCGTCATTTATCAATGTCAAAATGCAAAGTCGTGACAGTACACATGTGCTGCGTGTTGAACCATTCATCAAGTTGAGATCTAAAATGTTGTCTTTGGGCCTGGTTAAATGGACAAATGAAAATTGAGAAAGGGAGATAATGCCGTTTGGTGTTGGAAAATGATTCATCCATTTGCTAAACATTTCAGAGCTATGTTTAACAGACTGGTTTTAGCTCTTTCATGGTGTAGTCAACTGCATTTCATGGTAAAGATGGTAAATTTGTTTCATAAGTTTTACTTGAAAAGTTTTAAATAGTTCATAGTTTTCAATAGACGTTTGAATTTTAAATGTAAGGCATAATAATAATATTTTCCAGCTGTTGTTGTAGTTGTAATGTTTTTCCTAAATAATTTATAAGTGCTTTTTTTTATGCAACATATGTTCGTGATAAATTTTTTTCTAATCTCTGAAAAATAATATTGAATAATGTCTCTGGATCGAATTACTTATTACCATAAGAATCTTTCTGATCTAGGCAGCTGCAAACTTAATTATTCATTAATAAGAATGCATTTTTAATATCTTTTCATTTAAAAACTACCAAAAGAACTAATGGGAATATGATAATTTATCAATAATGTTTTGCTTTGTCTTAAATCCCTCAAATGTATGGAAGATAAATACTTATACATTGAAGTCATGTGATGCCTATTGTCAGGAATTTATATTCTAATTCAATTATGTCCCCCCACCCACCTCAGTTTGAAGCCGCAAGCACAAATATCAGAAAACCTTTTAATACCAACTTATGTTTTAAAGTGTAACTAATTTAAAACTTATGTTTTAATTTCTTCTTTTTATGTTTTAATATTATTTCAATTTAAATTCCTGTTATTTTAATTATAGAAGCATGTACTGTTAAAAATTCTTTAATGAATCTTATTTTCAAAGATATGATAACTAAGTGAGTAAGAAAATGAATATATGACAGAATCTAATACGGCTAAACCTGCCATTTGAATCCCGAACACTTCTGCTTACAGAAGACTATTTTTAGTAGTCTGTAGATAACATCGAACTTTAATTATTTAATTTAATTTAATTATTCATGAAAGAGAGACTGTTCTTTTCTTGATGATTTTATGTTCAACCAATCTATTTCTCTCGATGCATATTTATCATAAATTAATGAAGGACCTTAACTCCATTATCCACTATGTTAGTGAACATTTGATTTTTCGGGAAGGAATCTTAGTTGGGTGCATAAAACTCCCTGTCTTTGTTAGAAGCTCTTTTGATTGATGGGAAGTATATGGACGTCCTAAGTTGGTCTTTTCAGGGCTGTTGTTGGATTCGATTTCAATTTAATGTACGACAACGTATGTCCCTGCAGACCTTATCTGCTCGACAAATTTCTCGAAAGTTAGATTATTTAACTGTTAAATTGTCCAATCAGATCTGCAGATCTAAATCCTATAAACCATATCTGGGACGTTCTTGAAAAAATTATTGCGACTCAACTTCAACCTCGATAAATCACCAAAAGCCTGAAAACCATATTACTGAAGGAATAGAACCAGAGACTCATAAACTGCATGATTTCCAATAAGAAGTAATGGGGATACATATTTAATTGTAAAAGAGGGTGCTCTTTATTTTCAGTTTGTGTGCGAAACTGAAAGCGCTCTTTTAATATTCCCTGCAGGTGAAGAGGACGAATATACGTATCATAATTATTGTGTGGTGTTTCCATACTTGTGTGTATATCTATACTTAATGGATATACCATGGTATATCCATACTTAATTTCATTAAACCCTGTTCAACAAATCTGAAATAATTAGTTAAAAAGAAAATTCTATTAATTTTAAACTTATGTAATATACAAGAACCATTATATTTAAAAATAAAAGGGTTTCAAAAGAAATTGACAATATTTTGTTTGTACTTTTATATTTTATGTAAAGATGAATACTAAATTTACCAAGCATATCAAATAATCCCTTTATAAATTATCAAATTAGTGTTAAGTATTTAAGTTGGATTAAAAAAATGTGACAACCAAGGGCACAAAAGCAGTGAGTAATGGGATACAATATGAAATTAAATTTTTCTGTTCGATCCTAGCTGAATCTTAAAGAAAGAATTTTATCACATAACTATTTATCGTCAACTAATGTAAAAGTCAAAATTGTAAAGTTTTTTTTTTTTTATCAAAATTACTAATAATGCTAGGTGAAAACATTGAAACTTTTTTAAGGAAATATATTTTAACTAAAGGAATACTTTAGCAAATTCTGTTTGCGCATAGATTTCTACATTAATCTTTAAGAAAATAGAATACGACAATTCAAAAAGAAACTTTTAAGGAAATGTCATGATTCAAGCTACTAACAACTTTTATATGGTTTTCCGTAAAGAAACAGAAAAAAAAGTATTCCTTCACTTCCTCGCTTAATGGAAGAATTAATTAATATGTAAATAACAGTTGCAATTAACATCGAGATTGTGAGCATTTAAAAAAATTAATAAATTCTTTTCGCATACAGCTAATTAATGCTGACGGAAATGATTAAATTCCAAATAAAACCTAATCTCCATAAAGCTATATTTAATTGTCTTTTTATTTTCGGTAAAACTTGTCTCCTTTTTTTCAACAATGTTTCCTGCCATGCAAAAGAGCAGTTATGTTTAAGACATACGAACCAATTTTGTTGGATTTTCTTTTTTTTTTTCTGCATCATCCTTCAATTCTACACGAAGAAAAAAAAAAAGAAGAGGATGAAAGGGATGGAACAGCGATGAGTGCCATAACAATTAAGAGATGATTAATCCTTCACTCACTCCTTCCTCAGGCACTCTGATTAAACTCGCAGTTTAGAGGTGGACGACATATATCAAGGAGGACATCCAAGCGGTTGCCTCACCATTTTTACAAAGCCCTACTTTGCCTTTTTTTCTTTACCTTATCTCCTTTTCCAGGAGGGTTTTAAAGGACCCGCCCTTCTTTCTACACTTTATTTCTCCTTCATTCTTAAAGAGGACTTTTCGAGGGTAGCTTGGAAAAGTAAGATATAGAGAGAAATAGTAGTAGAAGAAGTAGAAGAGAATAAAAATAAGGAATCATAATAATAATAAAAAAAAAGAATTCAGAATCATCAGCTGTAGAAGATTATGGCGAAGGAGGATCAAAGGAATATAATCTCCAACGTCCTTCCACTGATTCCCTGGAATCTACTGAAAAGCAGTTTGGGAAGGATTACCAAGATTGCCGAGTACAATCCTCCAGAAAAAAAAAAAAAAAAAAGGTAAAACTCGAGCACACATATATGTATAGAAAAGAAAAAGGGGTGATTATTCGGTGAAATGGCACTTAGGACGTTGGAAAATTTTGAAATCCTTTTCCACATGGAAGTGCTTTCCAGATAAGCTGCAAAAGGATATGTGCTTTCCTCTTTTCCTCAACGCATCTCCCGTTTTCTGCGTAAAGACAGCAACTTTGATAAGAGCAGAGGAATAGATATTAAGAGCACCCAAAAGTAAGTAAGCCGAACTGATAAGTTAGAGAAATGGATAAACCATGCAAGACAAGTTGGAGAAACAAGACCCCAACCTGCATTTCAGAGAAGAGCCACTGCTCTCCGTTGCTAAGACATATTAGATGCCTTTTAGGAGTGGAAAGAGAACCTGTTAACTGATAATGTGGGACTAATAGTTTTAAAAGAAATGGATCATTTTTTGAAATCTGTGTTTGCTGAATTCGAAACTTTTTATGTTAAAACAAACTGATATAATAATTAGTCATATTTTTATGGAATAGGAAAGATCTAAACAGAATCATTCATCTTTTTTTTTTTTTTTTTTTTTATTGTTTAATGTATTTTATGGGTAAGGTATATTATTTAATCCTTAATCTATTGTCACATGTTGTAATGTTCATATTAAACTGCAATGGAGGTATCCAGATATTGAAGTTTTATAGTTAACTTTTTTTAAATTATAATATTTATATTACATTTTCAGCTTTTATTAAATTATTATACAAGTAACCATATGGTATAAGTAAATTTTTTAATTAGTCATACTCTACTATGTTTAAGTATCTTTGCTAATCAATTTTGTAATGTTATTTACTAATTACTTGTCATTCCGTAAAAGAGCAAATTAAGTATGAAACAGCAATTTAAGTACATGTTTTGTCTGTAAATCTGGGTCAATCCCTTAAATCTACTACAACCCATTTTCGTAATTTGAACTATTACAAAAAATAATTTGGAATTCTACTTTAAAAGATGATCATGAGCAATTGATAACTTGTCAATTTGTGAAAATTTATAAATGTGGTAAAATTAATTAACTTTAATTATTTATTTATTCATGGTGTACTATTTTCAATTTTCATGAGTGGCTTATTATTTTTTTCTTTAAGTATAAAATGATTATTCAACAATTTTATTATGATAATTTAATATGATAATTTTAATATAATAATTTTATTATGATTATTAACAATATTTTTTTTATGATAATTCCAGCAGTCAAAAATTATAAAGTTCTTTTAAGAATATTGTGGCTGACGAGCAATTAATCTTGTGCTATCGTGGAAACATTTTAAAACTCTAAAAATCTGATCTAAATTGTAATTTTTTTTAATTATATAAATAATTATGTAATAGGAAATAGGAAATATTTATTAAAACAGAACCATTCACTTGTAATTTTGTAAAATTTTGGTTAGCTTTTTTATCTTTTCGTAAGTGAAAATTTAATTTATTCATCTAAAGTAAGAAAATTTTTTGTGTGTGTATAAATATAACACGAAGTAGTTCTTATTTTTTTTTACTAAATGGAAATTTTTATTTTTATCTGGCGTGCAGCAAAACATCAAGGAAAACTCTTAGATCCTTTCTAATTAAATAAAAATAAATTTTCAAAAAAATTTAACCATGTATTATATTATATCGTGCATTAATAAAGTAAATAAAATTTAAGTGCTTAATAAAAAAATAATTTTTTATAATAATATTTTTCTTGGTAAAACAATAATCGGCCTTTGTTTTTAATGCATATGTTTAATGCAAATATTCTGTAATAGAACAGTAAAAAAATATGTTTTAAAAATATAAATTAGTAAACGTATCAATTAAATTTTTATAAAATTAAAAAAAAAAAAAAAAAAAAAAAAAACGAAAAAAAAAAAAAAAAAAAAAAAAAAAAAAAAATGATGCTGTATTAATGCTTTACACATTTTTAATGCTTTATTATGTCAATATATATTTCTAAAGACTTAGTTCTAAAAACATATTGTTTAAATATGTAAGTTTAAATTTTAAAATTTAATTTCATTAATTATAAATTTTTATAGGTGATTTTATTCTACTGATGACAAAATAAACACATTTAAAGCAATTAATCTTCTTTTTGACTGTAAAACTGCTTTCTCAGAAATTTGAGTGTTGTTGCAGGTAAAAAAAAAAAAAAAAAAAAAAAACAGTTTAAAGCTGTTTTTATTTTTGCAAAAAGAACATTGCTGTTGACGAACAATCGGTCTTTCCTTGTCTATATGCGAATTCATTACTGACAAGACAGAGTTCCACTAAAAAGAAAAAACGAAAGCAAAACTTCTGCAGTATGTGTTTATATAGCCATTACGTTCACAAACTTCCTTTCAGGAAGAACCAATTTCACTTGAAAAGTGAATAGTTTCTCCAAGTTGGGCGATTTTCAAAGAAGAAAAAAAGAGAGAGAGTTTCACACGGGGAATGGTCATTAGCGAACGAGACAGGGTGATTCGGACCATGATTTGTGTTGCGTCATTTATCAATGTCAAAATGCAAAGTCGTGACAGTACACATGTGCCGCGTGTTGAACCATTCATCATGTTGTGCCTAAAATGTTGTCTTTGGGCCTGGTTAAATGGACAAATGCAAACTGGAGGAAGGGTACACAATGCCGTTTGCGTGTTGGAAAATGATTCATCCATTTGTTAAACATTTCAGAGCTATGTTTAGCAGACTGGTTTTAGCTCTTTCATGGTGTAGTCAACTGCATTTAATAGGAAAGTTGGTGAATTGGCTTCATAAGTTTTACTTGAAAAGTTTTAAATATTTCGTAGTTTTCAATAGACGTTGGAATTTTAAATATAGGCTGAATAATAAGTTTTTCCAACTGTTGTTGGAGTTGTAAGGCAATGCTAAATAATTATAAGTGCTTTTCTTATGCAACATATGTTCGTGATAAATTTTATCTAATCTCGAAAAGAATATTTAGAAATGCCTTGAGATCGAGTAATTTATTATCATAAAAAATCTTTCTGATATAAGCAGCTGCAAACTTCATTATTTATTAATAAGAATGCATTTCTAATTTGCTTTTCCTTTAAAATATAGCAGCTGAACCAATGCGAATATAATACTTAATCAATAATGTTTTATTATTGATAAATGATAATTTTGTTAAATAAACAATTTAATACTATGTTGACATATTGATAATATATAATCATTTATCCTGACATAAGTTATCCTGATATCCTGACATAAATCCTGAAAAGAAATTCTTGACAATAGGCATCCCATAACTGAACGATAAATAATTATGTCTTTGTAGAATGCCTATTGTCAGGAATTTATTTTCTAATTCAATTACGTATATACACCAGTTTGTAACCCCAAACAATAAATATCAAAAAATCATTTTATTTCTACTTATGTTTTAAAGTTTCACCAATTTAAAACTTATGTTTTAATATTATTCCAATTTAAATTTCTTTTTGGTTTTAAATACAGAATGTGCGCCTAAAAATGCTTTACGTTGAATTTTGTTTTCAAAGATTACGTAAACTAAGTGATTAAGGCAATGAAGTTATGAACAAACACAATAGGCTACTAAGACTAAACCTGCTATTTGAATTCCGCTCACTTCTGCACAAAGAAGACTATTTTAGTAGTCTGTAGATAACATCGAATTTTAATTATAGATGAATAAGATAGAGTTCTTTTCTTGGACGAGTTCTTGTTTAACCTAATCCCGATGCATGCTCATCTGGAAAGAAGGAAGGACAGTTATTCTATTATCCGAATAAGAGACCATTATGGCAGTTAACATTTGATACTTTGGGGAGGAATCTTAGTTGGGTGTACAAAAATTCCATGTCTTTCTCAGAGGCTGTGTGACTGATGTAAAAGTATAGCGATGCCACCCTAAGTTGGTCTTTCAGGGTTACTGTTGGTTCGATTTCAGCTGTTATCTGTTCGACAAATTTCTGGACAGTTAGGATATTCCTCTGATAAATTGTCCAATCAGTTCTGCAGATCTAAATTCCAATAAATCACATCTGGGACATTCTTGGAAAGATAATTGGCATTTATCTTCAACCTTCAAGAATCATCTAAGGCCTGAAAATAAGGTTGCTGAAGGTGTAGAATCAAATCTCCCAGGGACTTATAAATTGCATGATTTCCAATATCAACTAACATCGTGGAAGAGGGCTATGCTCTTTATTCAAATTTTTGTGTGTGAAATTGAAAGCCCTATTTTAGCACTTCCTACGATGAAGAGAACTAACATATGTGTGACATAATTATTGTGTGCCATACCATAGTATATCCATACTTAATTTCAATAAAATTTGTTCAGCAGTTCTGGAGACAATTGGTCAAAAGAGAAATTCTATTAATTTTGAACCTATGTAATGTATAAGCGCAATTCTGTCTGTTATCGTTTGGTTCAAAGCAATTTTATATTTATATTTTGATTTTTATATAAGGGAATTTAGTGTAAAATGACTTTATTGATTTATGAATTATTTGGGTTTATTTAATTTAAAAATATTAAACAAATATTTGCATAAATTATTATTAAAAGCATATGTTGAGCCATTTAAAGCGTAGTTCTCTTATATCATATTAGATTCATTTATTTCTTAATGTGTACTTTTGAATAAATTTCTTTTTTTATTTCAACGAAAATGTATAATTTACTAACTTTTCATGTCGTACAATAAATTAGAAATAATTGAAATTTTTAATATCCATCAAATAAATTAAATTTTACGATAATCTATAAAAGTTTTCAGGCGAACAGTTTAATCCTTTAACAGAATACTGCAAAAATGTTTCAAAAATATATTGCAATATTTTAGAACAATAAATCTTCTATTCAGAAATCACCGAAAGCACCCTTCTTTTAAAAATCAAAGTCTCGGCGATATGGCGAATATTTATTCATACATAAATAGGAAAAAAATCGGGAAAATCTGAATGCAGAAATCAGTGGGAAGACCTCTCGACGGATTCATCGATTGTAGTCGGTGCATGAATAGCAAATACTCAAGTGGAGATGTCGAATCAACAATCCCTTTTCGGATCACGCCATTTCCATGTTTCTTCCCGACGATTTTTCCTCGGTTACAGTTACTGTGCATTAGTGACATCTGAATTGGCATCATCTGTCAAAGGAACCGATGGGTAGGGAAGGAAGGGAGACCTTGTCTTCTCTGTTTTGCAAGAGACTCTTCTTTCATAAGTGACGATTTTTATGAAAATATCGGAAGTTGAAGTGAAGTGAAATTAACGAAACAAAAACGTGATGTGCAGAAAGGCGTAAATTCTTACGATATTTTGAAATTTTCGAAATATTTCTAATGGGGTAATTCAAATTTCAACCAAATGAATTAGAATATAATATGCATTTTTATTAAATTTGTATTTATAATTATTTAACTTTGTAGTGTTCAAGTTGGGTAACCAGATTGTAACTGGGTGTGGTTGGGTTTGAGATACTTGAGGCACAAGTTGGATGACTCACAGCTTTATTGATACACGCACAAACACCACACACATACAATTAGAGACATACATTTATACATTTAAAGATATATAATTATAGACTCTTGATAGTATTCCACTTCTAAGCTTAAAACCAGATACACAGCTACTCACAGGATGCGCGAAATATACTTCCTCCTGGTGAGAGTCTAGAGGCCTTCTGAGCATTTCTCTTGAACACTATAGAGGGTGTTCTTGCCAGTGTATAGGGAGAAGCATGGTTACAATCAAATGACTAACTTTCAACCAAATGAATTAGAATGTAATATGTATTTTTATTAGAATTATATTTATAAATATTTAACTTTTGTAGTGTGCTGGTTGCATAACCAGATTGCAACTGGGTGGGATGGAATTGAGATACTTGAGGAGGCTGGAGAACTCACAGCTTTATTGACACACGCACGAACACCACACACAAACAGTAACACATTTAAAGACATAATTACAGACTCGTGGTAGTATTCCACTTCTAAGCTGAAAACTCGATACACAACTACTCTCAGGATGCGCGAAATATACTTCCTCTCCTGCTGAGAGTCTTGTGGCCTACTGACGATTTCTCTTGCCAGTGCATAGGAGGAACATTTAACTTACTCATTAGCCCCTTATTTAATTTAATACACTTGAGATTTTAATTTATATTTATGTATCATATAGTTTAAAAAAAATATTTGTTACAAACAAAAATTCATGAATAATTAAATTAAAGAAACTAATTGTGTTAGGAAAAAATTGCCTGCAAATAAGTCATTAATTATTAATATATTTCCAAAGGTAAGGTAGAAATTTATTATATGTTTAAAATATAGTATATGAATATCAAAGAGTTCTAAACTCTTTCCTCTGAGTTTAAATTTTGAATTGTGTCGATATAAGAAAGGTCAAATTTTAATTTCCAATTTAATAATTGGAAAATTTTCTAATTAATAATTGG
This sequence comes from Caerostris extrusa, assembly GCA_021605095.1. Taxonomy (NCBI): domain Eukaryota; kingdom Metazoa; phylum Arthropoda; class Arachnida; order Araneae; family Araneidae; genus Caerostris; species Caerostris extrusa. Next base: position 18,382 of record BPLR01020950.1, read on the forward strand.
AAATTTTTTTTTGAAGATCTTTGATATTCTTTGAAATATTTTAGTAAACAAACGTCATTAAATCAATTAAAATGATCGATCTTCATGTTCAATGATATGGAATGTGATATATTAGTGTACCAGAAACATTTTTTTAAATGTTTAAATGAATGAAAACATTCAATACAAAAGCAATGTTAAAAATTGCAATGAACACAATTTACTAAGATTATGAAATATATATTGTTAATATTCATATATTTTTTCTTTGATATAAATAAAAAAAATCTTTTTTGGAATTTCAAGAAAGGACAAAATTGAAAATATTTTCCTATCTTATTGAGATTTTTGTGACATTTATTCTAGAAAAGAAGTATAATACTTATAATAACATAAAAAAGCTATTGTTAGTTTTATATTTTTTAAAACATCGCATAAGAATTAATGTAGATGGAAGTTAATTTAACTGGCACTTGACACCATATAGCACCATCACAGTCACTTGGTACTATTTAGTGTGATTACTAAGTTTTATTGAGATTTTTGTGACACTTAATTCAAAATAGGGCTATAAGACTTATAATTACATAAAAAAGCCATTATTAGTTTTATATTTTTAAATCATCGCATAAGAACCAGTGTAGATGGAAGTTTATTTAACTGCCACTTGACACTATATAATAAAATTATAGTCACTTGATACTATTTAGGCGTGATTACGAAGTTTTACTGAGAATTTTGTGACATTTCTTCTAGAAATGTTTTATAATGCAGATAATTCATAAAAAAGTTGATTAAGATTTACACAATTTATATTTCTGTTAGTTATTATTTTTACAATTTATATTTTTGACTTGCATGGCTTGACATATTTCGGCACTTGAACAATTTACTATTCAAATTGTAATCCACTTTTTTTATGAATTATCCGTATTAATACATTTCTAGAATAAATGTCACAAAATTCTCAGTAAATCTTCGTAATCACACCTAAATACTATCAAGTGGCTATATTTTTTCATATAAAGTCAAGTGCTAGTTAAATCAACTTCCATCTACACTGTTTCTTATGCGATGATTTAAAAAATATAAAACTAATAATGACTTTTTTTATGTAATTATAAGTCTTATAGCACTATTCTCTTAATTAAGTGTCACAAAATTCTCAATAACACTTAGTTTATCATACTAAATAGTACCAAGTGATGATGATGGTATTATATTGTGTCAAGAGCCAGTTAAATCAACTTCATCTACATTAATTCTTATGCGATGTTTTAAAAATACGAAATTAGCAATTATTTTTCAATATAATTATCAATATTATAGTTCTTTTCTAGAATAAATGTCACAAAAATCTCAGTAAGGTAGGAAAATATTTTCAATTTTGTCCTTTCTTGAAATTCCAAAAGAGATTTTTTTTTTATTTATATCAAAAAAAAAATATATGAATATTAACAATATATATTTCAAAATCTTAGTAAATCGTGTTCCTTGTTGTTTTTAACTTATCTTTTGTATTGACTGTTTTCTTTCTTTAAGCATTTAAAAAAATGTTGAAAATTCCATGGTACACTAATATATCACATTTCATATCATTGAACATGAAGATAGGTCATTTTAATTTATTTAATGGAATATGTAACTACAATATTTCAAAGAATATCAAAGAGCTCCCAAAAATAAATTTTCCAATTATTAGTTAGAAAATTTTCCAAATATTTAATTAATAATTAAAAATTTGGTCTTTTTGATATCAACACAATTCAAAATTTAAACTCAGGGCAAATGTTTTAGCACTGTTTAATATTCATACGGTATGTTCTAAACATATAATAAATTTCTATGTTACCTCATTGAAAATGTATTAAAAACTAATGGCTTATTTGCAGACAATTTTTTTTTTTCTGACATGATTGGTTTGATTTAATTATGTAGGAATTTTTGTTTGAAATATTTTTTAAACTGAATGATACATAAATCAAATTGAAAATCCCAAATGTATTAACTTAAATAAGGGCAACTAATTAGCAAGTTGTAATCATGCTACCTTCTACGCACTGGCAAGACGCCCTTTGTAGTGTTCAGGAGAAATGGTCAGTTTAATCTCCAGACTCTCACCAGGAGAGGAAGTATTTTTCCCGCCTATTGCTGTGTCATTCATTCGCGAGTATTGGGGTTTCGGTTTAGAAGTGTATTCCTACCACCTATAATTATATGTCTTTAAATGTGTTTACTATTGTATGTCTCTAATTGTATATGTGTGGTGCCTGTGTGTGTGTGGGTATAAAGCTGTAAGTTCACCAGCCCGTGCCTCAAATATCTCAACTCAGCCCCACTAGTTATAATCTGGATGTCCAACCTGAGCACTACAAAGTTAAATATTTATAAATACAAATCTAATAAAAATACGTATTACATTCTAATTCATTTGGTTTGAAATTTGATCATTTGATTATAACCATGCTTCCCCTACGCACTGGCAAGAGCAGCCTCTATAGTGTTCAAGAGAAATGATCAACAGACTTCGAGACTCTCACCAGGAGAAGTATATTTCGCACATACTGCAAGTAGCTGTGTATCGGGTTTTCAACTTAGAAGTGAAATCGAATAACATGTCTATAATTATATTCTTTAAATATGTTATAATAGTTAACATAGAGTTAACATGTCTCGAATTGTATATGTGTGATGTTTGAGCGTTTGTCAAAGAAGCTGTGAGTTCTCAAGTATCTCAACCCAACCCTACCCAATTATAATCTGGTTGCCCAATTTGCACACTACAAAAGTTAAATATTTATAAATACAAATTTAATAAAAATGCATATTATATTCTAATTCATTTGGTTGAAATTTAAATGATATCTTATTCTAAATATATCTAAAATTCAAAAATATTGAAAGAATTTACGCTTTTGCGAATTTACGCTTTGCACATCACGCTTTTGTTTCGTTAATTTCACTTCACTTCAACTCCCGATATCTTCATAAAAATCGTCACTTATGAAAGAAGAGTCTTGCAAAACAGAAGACAGGGTCTCCCTTCCCCTCCCCTACCCATCGGTTCCTTTGATAGATGATGCCAATTCAGATGTCACTAATGCACAGTAACTGTAACCGAGGAAAAATCGCCGGGAAGAAACATGGAAATGGCGTGATCCGAAAAGGGATTGGTGATTCGACATCTCCACTTGAGTATTTGCTATTCATGCACCGACTACAATCGATGAATCCGTCGAGAGGTCTTCCCACTGATTTCTGCATTCAGATTTTCCTGTTTTTGTTCCTATTTATGTATGAATAAATATTCGCCATATCGCCGAGACTTTGATTTTAAAAAAGAAGGGTGCTTTCGGTGATTTCTGAATAGAAGATTTATTATTCTAAAATATTGCAACACATTTTTGAAACATTTTTGCAGTATTCACTTAAAGGATTAAACTGTTCGCCTGAAAACTTTTGTATATTTTTCTAAAAATTAATTTATTTGAATGATATTAAAAATTCAATTATTTCTAATTTATTGTACAACATGAAAAGTTTGTAAATCATAAATTTTCTTTGAAATAAAAAAAAAGAAATCTATTTAAAAGCAAAAATTAAAAAAAAAAAAGAATTTGATATGATTCTAGAAATCTCCGTTTTTAAATGGCTCAACATATACTTGTAATAATAATTTATGCAAATATTTGTTTAATATTTTTAACTTTAATAAACCCAAATAATTCATAAATCAATAAAATCATTTTACACTAAATTTCCTTATATCAAAAATCAAAATATAAATATAAAATTGCTTTGCAGCAAACGATAACAAACATAATTGTGTTTATATATTACATAGGTTCAAAATTAATAGAATTTCTCTTTTGACTAATTGTCTTCAGAACTGTTGAACAAATTTTAATTAAATTAAGTATGAATATACTGAGGTATATCCAGTAATTATGGATTAAGTATGGATATACGCACACAAGTATGGAAACACGAAACACAATAGTTATGTCATATACGTAGGTTCGTTCTCTTCGTCGCAGGAAGTACTAAAATAGGGCTTTCAATTTCGCACACAAAAATTGGAATAAAGAGCATAGCCCTCACCCACAATGTTAGTTAATATTGGAAATCATGCAATTTATGAGTCTTTGGGAAATTTGGATTCTACACCTTCAGCAATACTGTTTTCAGGTCTTAGATGATTCATGTAGTTTGAAGATGAATAGCAATTATCTTTTCAAGAACGTCCCTAGATGTGATTTATTGATTTAGATCTACAGATCTGATTGGACAATTTATCAGGAGAATATTCTAACTGTCCATAAAATTTGTCAAACAGATAATAACACGTTGTCGTACATTAAGCTGAAATCGAATACAACAGCAGCCTTGGAAAGATGGACTTAGGACATCTTTATATTTCACATCAGTCACAGAGCCTCTGACAAAGACATGGAGTTTTGTACACCCAACTAAGATACCTGCCCCAAGTAATCAAATGTTCACTGCCATAGAGGTCTTGTTTTCGGATAATAGAGCAACTGTCCTTCTTTTTCCCAGATGAACATCATCGAGATACGGTTCAACAAGAACTCGTTCAAGAAAAAACAGTCTCTTATTCATCTATAATCAAAATTCGATTTTATCTACAGAGTACTAAACATGGTCTCCTCGCGCAGAAATGAGATGGATTTAAATAGCTGGTTTAAACTTAGTAGCCTTATTGTGTTTCATCATAGACTCATTTCTTTAATCATGACATAGTAATCTTTGAAAATAACATGTAAAGTATTTTTAGGAGTACAGGCTTCTATATTTAAACTCAAATGTATTTAAATTTTAATAATAATAAAACATTGTTAAATAGGATAAACATGAAAACATAAGTGGAAATAAAATTATTTTTAATATTTATTGCATGAGGTTTCAAATTGGGCAGGGAAAGATTGAATTAGAAAATAAATTCCTGATAATAGGCATCACATAACTCGAAGGCATAAGTATTTACCTTTCATACCTTTAAAGGATTTAATACAAAGTAGAAAATAATTAATAAACAATTCTATTCACATTAGTTTTACTAGTAGTTTTTAAATGAAAAGCATATTAGAAATGCATTCTTATTAATAAATAATTAAGTTTGCAGCTGCTTAGATCAGGAAGTTTCTTATGGTAATAAGTAACTCGTTCACAAGACATTTCTAAATATTCTTTCCAAGATTAGATAAAATTTTCATCACGAACATATTTTACATAAAAATATGCATCTATAGATATTTAGGATTGCATCACAGCTACAACAACAGTTAGAAAAACATAATTCAGCCCTACATTTAAAAATCAAACGTCAATTGAAAACTATGAAATATTTAAAACTTTTCAAGTAAAACTTACGAAGCAAATTCACCAACTTTCCTATTAAATGCAGTTGACTACACCATGAAAGAGCTAAAACCAATCTGCTAAACATAGCTCTGAAATGTTTAACAAATGGATGAATCATTTTCCAACACGCCTTCCAAACGGCATTGTCTCCTTCCTCCAATTTTCATTTGTCCATTTCACCAGGCCCAAAGACAACATTTTAGGTCCAACTTGATGGTGTACTGTCACGACTTTGCATTTTGACATTGATAAATGACGCAACACAAATCATGGACCGAATCACCCTGCCTCGTTCGCTAATGACCATTCCCTGTGTAAAACTCTCTGGGTTTTTTCTTCTCTGAAAATCGCCCAACTTGGAGAAACTATTCACTTTTCAAGTGAAATTGGTTCTTCCTCAAAAGGAAGTTTGTGAACGTAATGGCCAGATAAGCACATACTGCACAAGTTTTGCTTTTTTTTCTTTTCTTCTTTTCTGTGGAACTCTGTCTTGGCAGTAATGAATTCGCATATCGACAAGGGAAGACCGATTGTTCGTCAACAGTAATGTTCTTTTGCAAAAATAAAAACAGCTTTAAGCTGTCTGTTTCTTTTTACCTGCAGCAACACTCAAATTTCTGAGAAAGCAGTTTTACAGTTAAAAAGAAGATGAATTGCTTTAAATGTGTTGCATGTTTATTTTGTCACCAATATTTATTTTTATATATATTATTTTATTATTTTTTAAGTATAACTAACATAAGCTTTTCTGTATTTCCAGGTTTGAATAAATATAATACAACCAATTTTGAAAATTTATAATTAAAGGAAATTAAATTAAAAGTAAATGCAATTAACAAAATGTTTTTGTAAACAATATATTTTTAAACTTAGTCATTTAAAAAAAACATATTGACATAGTAAAGCATTAAAAATGTTTAAAATATTAATGCATTAGCAAATTTTATTTTTTTTCTTTTAGTTTTGTTCTTTGTTTTTGTAATTTTATAAAAATTAATTCATACGTTCACTAATTTTATATTTTTAAAACATATGTTTTTAATGTTCTATTATAGAAAATTTGAATTAAACATATGCATTAAGAACATGCACAGATTTTTTTATCAAGAATTGCTATTATTATAAAAAATAATTTTTTTTTAAAAACAGTGAATTTTTATTTACTTTTTACATATACGATATAATATAATAAAGGGTTTAATTTCATTAAAAATTAGTTTTTATTTAATTAGAAAAGATCCAAGAATTTTTCTTGATGTTTTGCTACTCACCAGATAAAAAAAAACTATCCATTTAGTAAAAATAAATAAGAACTGCTTTGTGTTATTATTTTTTTCTGTGATTTAAACTGCAGATATATACACACATAAAAAATTTCTTACTTTATATTTATACATTAAATTTACACATACGAAAAAGAGAGAGATATCTAACGAAAACTTTACAAATGATGAATAAATTTTTCGAAGCTTTAAAATATTTCAACAGTAGACTAATTAGAAGACTAATTGCTCGTTAACAGTAATTTTCTTAAATAATTTTTAAATTTGTTGTTGGTTTTGTATTTGGAAGCATATAATAAAATCGTCAAATGATCGTTTTATAAGCATAAATGAATTTTTAACAACTTCTACTTTTTTCTATAAGAGCTAGAAGTAGTTAAGCAATTTTAATTAAAAATAATATACCACGATTAAAATAATATATAAAAGTTAATTAACTTTTTTTATCATTTTATAAATGTTCATAAATTGACAAGTCATCAATTGCTCATGATCATCTTTAAAGAAGAATTCTAAATTTTTTCTGTAATAATTACAAATTACGAAAAGGGTTGTAGTAGTTTTAATGGATTGACCCATATTTACAAACAAAACATGTAATCGCTGTAATGTAAATCGCTGTTTCATGCTTAATTTGCTCTTTTACGGAATGACAAGTAATTAGTAAATAACATTACAAAATTGATTAGCAAAGATACTTTAAACATAATAGAGTATGATAAAATAATTAAAAATTTATTTATACCATATGGTTACTTGTACAATAATTTATATTAAATTATAAATTTATTGAATTGTATTAACTGTTAATATAATATAAACATTATAACTGAATATCATCAGTTAAAAAGTTAAATTTAAACTTTCAGTATTGATCTCCATTGCAATTTAATAAAGCAGTACAACATAATGTGACAAAAGATTAAATAATATATCTCCACCCCTGAAAATTTATTAAGCAAGAATCATATAACTGATTCTGTTTAGAGTATTTTCCTACTGCATTAAAAATATAAACTAATTATTATACCCAGTTTGTTTTAACAAAAAAGTTTCGAATTCAGCAAAAAAAGATTTCAAAAAATGATCCATTTCTTTTAAAACTTTTAGTCCAACATTATCTGTTAACAGGTTCTCTTTCAACTCCTAAAAGGCATCCTAATAGGTCTTTAGCAACATAAACTAGTAGTGGCTCTTCTCTGTAATGCAGGCTGGGATCTTGTTTCTCCAACTTGTCTTGCATGGTTTATATATTTCTTTAACTTATCAGTTCGGCTTACTTACTTTTGGGTGCCCTTAATATCTATTCCTTTGCTCTTATCAAAGAAGTTGCTGTCTTTACGCAGAAAACGGGAGATTGTTGAGGAAAAGAAGGAAACACATATCCTTCTGCAGATTATCTGGAAAGTACTTCCATGTGGAAAAGGATTTTAAAATTTTCCAAAAGTCCTAAGTGCCACTTCACCGAATAATCGCCCCTTTTTCTTTTCTATACATATATGTGTGCTCGAGTTTTACCTTTTTTTTTTTTATCTGGAGGGTTGTACTCGGCAATCTTGGTAATCCTTCCCCGAACTGCTTTTCAGTAGGTTCCAGGGAATCAGTGGAAGGACGTTGGAGATTATATTCCTTTGATCCTCCTCCGCCATAATCTTCTACAGCTGATGATTCCGAATTCATTTTTTTATTATTATTATTATGATTCCTTATTTTCATCCTCTTCTTCTACTATTTCTCTCTATCTTATTTTTCCAAGCTATCCTCGAAAAGTCCTCTTTAAGAATGAAGGAGAAATAAAGTGGAGAAAGAAGGGTGGGTGATTTAAAACCCTGCACCCTCTTGGAAAAGGAGATAAGGTAAAAAAAAAAAAGTTAAAGGAGGGCTTTGTAAAAATAGTGAGGCAACCGTTTGGATGTCCTCCTTGATATATGTCGTCCACCTTCTTAACTGCGAGTTTAATCAGAGTGCCTGAGGAAGGATTTAGTGAAGGATTAATCATCTCTTAATTGCTCGGTACTCATCGCTGTTCCATACCTTTCCTCCTCCTCTTTTTTTTTCTTCGTGTAGAATTCGAGGATGATGAAGAAAAAAAAAAGAAAATCCATCCAGAGTGGTTCGTATGTCTTAAACATAACTGCTCTTTTGCATAGCAGGAAACGTTGTTGAAAAAAAAGGAGAAAAAATCACCAAAAATAAAAAAGACAATTAAATACAGCTTCATGGAGATTAGGTTTTATTTGGAATTTAATCATTTCCGTCAGCATTAATTAGCTGTATGCCTAAAGAATTTATTAATTTTTCTGAATGCTTACAATCTCGATGTTAATTGCAACTGTTATTTACATATTAATTAATTCTTCCATTAAGCAAAGAAGTGAGTGAATTCTTTTTTTTCTCTTCGAAAAACCGTATAAAAATTGTTACTAGCTTGGTTCGTGACAATTCTTAAAAAGTTTTTTTAAATTGTCATATTCTATTTTCTTAAAAATTAATATAGAAACCTATGAGCAAACAGAATTTGATAAAGTGTTTTTTTGTAAGAATATATTTCTGTAAATAAAGTATTCCGACACATGACATTGAGCACAAGATGATCACTGCAGAGCCTAGCAAGAGCATTCTATTTGGTTTCTAAAATTATATATTTAGAAGTTTGTTACTAAAATAGGATCTTTTTTTCATAATGAAATAAATTAGACATGGTTTACATTTTTTTATTGCCAAAAAAATTATAATTTGTACAAAAAAAAAAAAAATGTTAAACTTAAAGCATGTTTATTAATTTTTTTTAATTAAAATAGATTTTGAAAAAAATTTTTTAAAAAGAAAAACAATTTTACCAAAAACTCTAAATAAATTTTCGTTATTTACCTTTTAGAATGATCTAATAAAAATAACTAACTAACTAATCCGTCCTACCGGAACATACCATTAAAGTGGGCCAAACCTGTCTACTAAAGATTCTGAACAGATGTTTTAGCCGGGGAATTGTCCACAAAAGAAATGCCTGTGGTAATGAGCGCCGGTTTAAAAAAAATAACTAAATTAAACAAATGTAAAATAACATGTAATATAATAATGTAATATAAAAATAATCAAAAGTTAATATAATTTTTTTTCGCTTTAATATTCTAGAAAAGTTATAGGTTTAAAAGCATTATGACTCACATTTATTAGTAAGGATTGAATTTCCATTTTCAAAACCATTAAGATTTAACTTTATAAAGAATAAATTTTGATTCTTTAATGAGCTTATTTAAGTAACTGTCCATAGAGTTCCCCTCCAGCATTGAGACCAATACCTTGATAATGGTGATCAAGATACCAAGTCATTATGAACTTCAAGTTGGAAAATTTGTTAAAAAAGAAAACTTTTTCTCACATTTAACAAGGAGAACCAATTGCTGAATTCAAGTCCCAATCCAGCCAAATAGGAAGCCAAGCAAATATCAATCCTGGAAATTTCCGAAACTCAGCGGACGCTCATTAAAATGTTACAACCAAATACTTGGCGAAAGAAAGCTTTGCAGGATTCGTTAGCGTCTTATGCTTCCAGAATTATTAACTTGCTCTGACACGTCGTAAAATATGTAATTAATTCGCCCGCCGGTTTGGCTAAGTGTTTGCATTATATAAAAAACAACATTTTTTTAAAAAAAAAACCGCCAATAAATTTAGATGTCTTCCCTTTTCCTTCCCCTTATGAGGTTTTTTCAAGTATTCCTTGAAAATTCTCATTAATTAAAGAAAACAAACAAAAAAAATTAATTAAGTGCTTTAAGAGTTTTTACGAACACCTCACTTTCAGCATTAATTGGTTTTCCTCGTGCCCATGTTTTTCTTTAATTAAATATCTTAGACATTTTTTTTAAAAAACATTGTTAAGAATGGATTTTCCAAAAGTTTTTTTTTATTATTATTTTTTTTAGAAAAAAAAAAGATGAGAATGGTAAAACTGTTTGAAGTGTTGTGTGAAATAGGCGTGCGAAAAATTTTTTTAAATGCAGATTCAAGCGATCGAGCCCTGCAAAAGAAAAATTATATGTAAATTGAGAAATTAGCCCTGCAAAAAAAAATCTAATTGAGGGTGGAAAGTGGTGTTTTGCGTTTGTCTAATCCTCCAAGTGCATGATTTTGACAGAGAAAATCCCTTTAACTAAAAAAAAATAGTCATTAATCATAGAGGAAAAGAAAACAAAAGCAATGAAATTTTTAAATAATTAAACAATCACTTAGCTCTACCCTCTCTTAAAAAAAAAAAAACCAAATTGAATTCAATTTATAATTCCAATTTATTATGTGCAAACATGTTTCGTCTTTTAATTTTTTTCCTCTCTTAAAAACAAAAAAGAATAGAGTGCAAGTGATGAATCTTTCCAAACACAGCTCTTAAAAATCATCCATATAATGAAGCAAATTTACTATTCAAATTTATAATTCCATTTTTACTTGCATGGTTTGACATATTTTGGCACTTGAGACTAAATAGTACCAAGTGACAATAATGATATTATAATACAATTAGAGTCAATTAGTACAATTAAGGTTTTTCGGCACATATTTGGCGCATATTTTGACACTTGAGACTAAATAGTAATAAGTGACTATAATTGTATTATAATAAAATTGTAGTCACTTGATATATTATTATGAATTATAGTCACTTGGTACTATTTAGGTAATAAATTGGAAGTACACTAAGTTTTATTGAGATTTTTGTGGCACTTATTTCAGAAATAGGATTATAAGACTAATTATTAAATCGAAAAATTCTGTATTTGAAGTTAATTTATCTATCACTTGGCGCTCTATAGTCAAGTTCTGTTGAAGACTAATAATAAATAAATAAATAAATAAATAATGAAGGAAGAAACATGTTTGCCCATAATAAATTGGAATTATAAATTGAATTGGATTTGGTTTTATTTTTGCTTTTAAGAGAAAAAAGAGTTTAGTGGTTGTTTAATTATTTAAAAATTTCATTGCTTTTGTTTTCTTTTCCTCTATGATTAATGACTTTTTTTTTTCGTTGAAGAGATTTTCTCCGTCAAAATCATGCACTTGGAGATCACACACAAAATCATGCACTTTACATAAATTTTTTTCTTTTACAGGGCTCGATCGCTTGAATCTGCATTTAAAAATTTTCACGCCTATTTCACACAACACTTCAAACAGTTTACACTTCTCATCGACGGCTTAAAACAACTTTTTTTTTAAAAAAAAAAAAAAAAAATAAAAATAAAAATAATAATATTAAAAAAAACTTTTTGGAAAATCCATCCTTAACAAAGTTTAAAAATGTATAAGATATTTAATTAATGAAAAACAGGGGCACGAGGAAAAACCAATTAATGCTGAAGTGAGGTGTTCGTAAAAACTCTTAAAGCACTTAATTAATTTTTATGTTTGTTTTCTTTAATTAATGAGAATTTTCAAGGAATACTTGAAAAACCTCATAAGGGGAAAGGAAAAGGGAAGACATCTAAATTTATTGGAGATTTTTTCTAAAGTTGTTTTTTTTTTATATAATGCAAACACTTTGCCAAACCGGCGGGCGAATTAATTACATATTTTACGACCTGTAAGTGCAAGTTAATAATTCTGGAAGCATAAGATGTTAACGAATCCTGCAAAGCTTTCTTTCGCCAAGTATTTGGTTGTAACATTTTAATGAGCGTCCGCTGAGTTTCGGACAGGATTGGTGTTTGCTTGCTTCCTATTTAGCTGGAATGGGACTTGAATCCAGCTATCGGTTCTGCTTGTTAAATGTGAGAAAAAGGTTTTCTTTTTTAACACATTTTCCAACTTGAGGCTTATAATGGCGTGGTATCTTGATCATCTTTATCTAGGTAGTCTCAATTTTGGAGAGGAACTCTATGGACAGTTACTTAAATAAGCTTATTAAAGATTCAAAATTCATGCATTATATAGTTAAATCTTAATGGTTTTGAAACATGGAAATTCAATCTTTAGTAATAAATGGGAAACATAATGTTTTAAAGCCCATAACTTTTCTAGAATATCAAAAATGAAAAATTCTTTTTACATATTAGTTAATATTAGTTAAAATTCTTTAGTTATTTTTTTCTCTCGCGCTCAATACCCCAGGTTTCGTGTTTAAACCCCGGTGGTGCCATGGCTCGGAAACCAATGTAAACCTTAGATCCTGGTCTTATATGACAGTTGAGCTTTGGCCTTAGGACTGACAACATTACCCCGTAAAAAGAAAACATCTATTTCGGAATCTGCCATTAGAAAGTCGGCCATGGTCCACCAAGAACTGTAGTGCCGGGGATTATTTTTTTTTATTAAATCGTCCTGAACATGTAAAAATATCGAAATTTTAACTGGCACTCGTCACTATATAGTACCATTATAGTCCCTTTTTACTGAAATGTTTGTGACATTTATTTTAGAAAACGAACTATAATACAGACAATTACATCGAGAAAGCCATTGTTAGTTTCAAATTTTTTTAAACATCACTTAAGAATCAATGTATATGGAAGTTGATTTAACTGGCACTTGGCACTACCATTATAGCTTGGTACTATTTATTGCGATTACTGAGATTTTTGTGACATTTATTCTTAAAAAGAAATGTATTATTGATAATTACATCCAGAAAATTGTTAATTTCATATTTTTACAACATCTTATAAAAACCAATGTAGATGGAAATTGATTTAATTGGCACTTGATGCTATATAGTACCATTATAGCCATTTAGTACTATTTAATAGGATAACTGTTTTATTGAGTTTCTTGTGACACTTATTTCAGAAATAGGACTTAAAACTAATAATTAAAGCATTGAAAAAAAAGCTATGTTTGAAGTTAATTTACCCATCACTTCGCACTCTATAGACAAGTTCTGTTAAAGGCTAACAAAAAAAAAAAAAAATAATGAAGGACGAAACATGTCTGCCCATAATAATTTGGAATTATAAATTGAATTGGATTTGGTTTTTATTTTTGTTTTTAAGAGAGCGTAGAGCTAAGTGGTTGTTTAATTATTAAAAAAAATATTGATTTTGTTTTCTTTTCCTCTATGATTAATGACTATTTTTTTTCGTCAGAGTTTTCCTCTGTCAAAATCATGCACTTGGAGGATTAAACAAACGCAAAACGCCACTTTCCACCCTCAATTAGATTAGCATAATTTCTCAATTTGCATATATATATATATATATTTTGCAGGGCTTAATCGCTTGAATCTGCATTTAAAAATTTTCTCACGTCTATTTCACACAACACTTCAAACAATTTACACTTCTCATCGACGTCTTAAAACAACTTTTTTTTTTTTTTAAAAAATAAAAATAAAATAATAATAATAATATTTAAAAAAACCTCTTTGGAAAATCCATCCTTAACAAAGTTTTAAAATAAAAAAAAATGTATAAGATATTTAATTAAAGAAAAACAGGGGCATGAGGAAAAACCAATTAATGCTGCAAAGTGAGGTGTTCCTAAAAAACTCTAAAAGCACTTAATTAATTTTTTATGTTTGTTTTCTTTTTTAATTAATGAGAATTTTCAAGGAATACTTGAAAAACCTCGTAAAAGGGAAGGAAAAGGGAAGACATCTAAATTTATTGGCGATTTTTTTAAAGTTTTTTTTTTATAATGCAAACACTTAAACCGGTGCCAAACCGGTGTGCGAATTAATTACATATTTTATGACGTGCCAGAGCAAGTTAATAATTCTGGAAGCATAAGACGCTAACGAATCCAGCAAAGCTTTATTTCGCCATGTATTTGGTTGTTACATTTTAATGAGCGACCGCTGAGTTTCGGTAAAATTTCCAGGATTGGTATTTGCTTGGCTTCCTATTTTGGCTGGATTGGACTTGAATCCAGCGATTGTTCTCCATGTTAAATGTGAGAAAAAAGTTTTTTTTTTTAACGAATTTTCCAACTTGAAGTTTATAATGACGTGGTATCTTGATCACCTTTATACAGATAGTCTAAATGCTGGAGAAGAACTCTATGGACACTTAAATAAGTTCATTAAAGAATCAAAATTTATCTTTTACAGTTAAATCTTAATGGTTTTGAAACGTGAAAATTCAATCCTTACTAATTTTAAAACCTATAACTTTTCTAGAATATTAAAAAGGAAAAATTCTTTAAAATTCTTTAAATTTTTTTTTTTTTATTAAATTAAACTAAACATGGAAATATCGAAATTTTAATTAGAGATTTTGGAGAAATTGTTATATCTTTTTAATTTTTTTTTTCAAAATTTATTTTAACTAAATTTTTTTTAAATGATAATCTTGTTTTATCGGAATATTTAAGTTTTCACATATACAATTTTTTGAAACAAATTATAATTTTTTTCTCAAAAAAAAAACAACAACAATGGAAAATGGAAATTAGAAACCAAATAAAGATGAAAGAGATATTGAAGTTAGAAAAATACTTGAAAAAGTTTATGCTTTTGCAATACTATAATGTCCATCTTTATTTGTTCAAATTTAAAATGAATATGAGTTTTTTGTTCTCTAATAGTCTTTCTGATATTAACAAAATTTTGTTATTTTTTTACGTAGAAGGAATATTAAATAGTTCATTATATGAATGATGCAAAATAACAAACAATTTGTCTTTTTTCAACTGGTATAATGACTAAAAACTATTGATTTGTAAATGACTTACTTATTTTGCGGGAGCAAAACTTAATAAAATAATTAAAAAAAAAAAAAAAAAAAACGCAATTTTTGCTATTTCAATAATGCTTTTGATGACAATCTGATTCCTCATGTAAACTGAAAACAAACACAAATATACGAAAACAATCTACACTTGCGCCCTCTATATAGAAATGACAGCATGCTTTCAGTACTAGTCTGGAAAATACGCATGTGCTGATTTTACGATCTAAGTTCATTTACGTAATTTCTGTTTCCAGTATTACAGCCGTCATTAGCTTTTCCGTTTTCTTGACTATATCCTGGCTTGCAGATAATTTTATGCCTAAAATTTACAAAAGAGCACATATTCGAGAGAACATGTGTTCATGTGATTCGTGATATTCGTTTATGGGATTCGTGACATTCGTAATATTCGTGACATTCATGATTCGTGATATTCGTTTATGTGATGATTTATTTGATTCGTAACAAAATTCGTTCATTTTATTCTTTACATGATTCGTTTATTTAATTCGTAACATTCGTTTATTTGCTTCGTAATAAGATTCGCTCATTTGATTTGTGACAAGATTAGTTCATGTAATTCGTGACATTGACATATGAACATGTGCTAATTGCGAGTTCAAAAATTCATATCATAGTCTTTTCAGTTAAGATTTAACAGAATTTTCAATAAAGGACATCTTCTTTTTATAGACTTTTTTTAAAAATTTCAATGAATTAAAAAGTGCTTATAAACGAGCCCATTGAGATTTTTTTATCAAGCGTTAGAGCACATTTTCAGTTATATGTATGCGAAATTCGAAAGAAATTGAACATGGCGAATTTGAAGAAATTGTAGTTCGAGTTAGCATTTGAACACATTTTCAGTTACATTATTGGGAAATTCGAAAGAAATTGAAGATGGCGAATTTGAAGAAATTGTAGTTGGAGTTAGCATTTGAACACATTTTCAGTTACATAACTGGGAAATTCGAAAGAATTAGAAGATGGCGAATTTGAAGAAATTGTAGTTTGAGTTAGCATATCATATTTTCATTAAATATATGTGAAATTCGAAAGAAATTGAAGGTGGCGAATTTGAAGAAATTGTAGTTGGATTTGTTCATTTTCTCAAACGATAAAAATTAAATGATTCCAATAAAGTTCCAATGAAACACGTTTTAAACTACGTTTTAACAAAAATTCATTTAGTCCTTAAAAAAAGTTTTGAAACAAATACCGAGAGTATTACATTCAGAGAGTATTACGTTCATTAAAAATAGAGGGAAAAAAGCACCTAGTCAAGTTTTTAAAGTCTCATAACTGAAATTCTATAAACAATTTCAAAATTATTCCTATTTTGAAATTATTACAATTATTTTACTATAATTGCACCTATTTTTAATATAGCCATAAGGGTTTATATTCTTTCTAAATGAATCAAAGATAAAACTATAGATGATCTTAGGTAAAAAGTAATTTACGAGATATATATAGGATATTAAAATAAAAAAAAGATAAACAATTACTAACTACTCTATGGCAAACTCACTCAAAGTGGCAATTCTAATGCAGTATTAAACATGATTCATTTTAACCTCCATCCTTATGGAAACAGAAAGCAAATACCCTGCTACCTTCAAGAAAAGAACACGAAAAAAATAGCACACTTCAGAATTAAAACGGAATCCCATACCGCGTTTGGCACATAAATTAATTACCGACATTCAAACAGCGCGCCTCTACCTAAGTGGGATTTAAGTATGCGGTTTCAAAATCCAGATATCCGTCAGAAAAGACGGTCTAAGTGTAATTCAATTCCCGTCTAATGGCAAGTCTGGCTGACATTAAACCGGAAGGTAAATCGTCACAGGGTTAGTGCTAAATGGGTTTGTCGCGCGATCAGTAATGAATGCACTTTAATTAGAACAAGCCGCGTGTCGTACCAGGGGAGATTTGGGACCATTTATGCACTCTTAAGTTTGGGCTGGGTGGTTTATGAATATTTATGCATTAGCGTGGTTGGGATAATTTGCATAACAGAGTCTGAAATTGAAATCTGGAGAATGGAATGGGTGCGTGAAGACTTTTGAAATTAAAAACACTATTTTTAGGAATTTAATGTGATGACGTGGAATATCAACACATTAAATTTCCACATTACTACAGATGATTTTTTTTTTTGAAATAATCCCCATTTGTAATGTTGACTTATGGAAAAAAAAAAAAAGCTTTATAGTAAGCCATATGAGTTTTTTTTTTTTTTTTTTAAGATTCAGATTAAATGACAAATTCCTTTTGAACAAATTTTCCAACTTGAAGCTTATAATGACGTGGTATCTTGATCACCTATATCAAAGTTGTCTGAATTCTGGAGAGGAAACTCTATGGACAGTTATTAAATAAGCTAATTAAAAGAATCAAAATTTATTCCTTATAAAATTACATCTTAATGGTCTAACAAGATCGTAGAGCGTTGCGGGGGGCATTGTTACTCCGCGTCCGTGGCTTATCTTCAAGTTACACGCGCAACCTGGGTAATGGAATGTGGATACGTCTGTGCAGCGCATCAGGCATTCAAGACCAAGCTGTCCTAAGTGTTTGCAGCTGCATTAGAAAGAAAAAAAAAATGTACAGAAAGGTAAAAATTCTTACAATATTTTGGAATTTTAGAAATATTTAGAATAAGATAATTCAAATTTCAACCAAAATATTTAGAATATAATATGCATTTTTAGTAAATTAGTATTTATTTTTTACAATATTATTTATTTTTTTTTTTATTAAATTTGTATTTCACTTTGTAGGTTTTGCTGGTTGGGCAATCAGATTATAATTGGGTGAGATTGGGTTGAGATACTTGAGAACTCACAGCTTTATTGACACACGCACAAACACCACACAAATACAATTCGAGACATATTTTTTTCTAATGCAGCTGGCAAACACTTAGAAGTTTGTCTTTTGAAGCCTTAAGGTAAGCACTGCCCCAACGTTACTCACTTAGCATTACCCAGGAGATTATACATAAGCTACGGACGCGCAGTAACAATACCTCCGCAATGTACGACGATAATGTTAGACCGGGATCAACGGTTTTAAAGTGGATTGCGAACCACTACAGAACCTCCATGCCACCGGACTCGAACCCGAAAGCTGTAGTACCGAGCGCCAAAGCCCACGTCCATCTGCCCCCCAATTCGAGACATATAATAGTTAACATATTTAATGACATATAACAATTATAGACTTGTGGTTGTCCAGTTATAGCCGAAATCTGATACCCTCTGCTACGCGTAGGATGCGAAATATATATTTCCTTTCGGGTGAGAGTCTGTAAACTAATTGACCATTTCTCCTGAACATTACAAAGGGTGGTGCTCTGCCAGTGGAGGCAGACAGGGTTACACTAGTGTTTGCCCTTAATTAAGTTACTACATATAAAATATGACAATTTAAAACAAACTTTCTAAGAATTGCCATGATTCAAGCAAATTATTTTTATATGTTTTCCAAAGAAACAAAAAGAATTCAGAAATTCATTCACTTCCTTGCTTAAAGGAAGAATTAATTAATATGCAAATAACAGTTACAATTAACATCGAGATTGTAAGCATTAAGAAAAAATTAATAAATTCTTTTTCGCATACAGTTAATTAATG